>VXBI01008509.1:473133-500628 GCA_013397375.1 Toxostoma redivivum | reverse complement strand
TTTTTTTTTTTTTTTCATTTGGATGGGGATTTCTTTTTCTGTTTTCCTATTGGTTTGGGTTTGTTTTTTCCCCCCTTTCACTCCCAGCAAGTCCTCCAGCAGAAAGCGGGAATTAAAAGCATGAGAGGCAGAAGGGTATACCCAGGGATTTTAATTTTTTCTTTTTTTTTTTTTTTTCCTAAAGACAAGGAAAGTTAATTCAAAATGGCTGCTGGAACCGGCTTGGGTTTTATTCTTGGCTTGTCCTAAGGTTGTATTAACAATATCTGCGGCCAGACAGCGTGGAAAGGCCGGGGAGATGCCGGGCTGCCGGCCGGCTGGCTGTGGGAAGGGGCCGGGATGCTGCGGGAGGCGGTGGGGGGTGCCGGAGTCCCCTCTGTGGGTGCCCCCTTCCCCATGCACGCTGCTGTGGGACTAACTATTGTTGTGTTTGGGTGTTTTTTTTTTGTTTCGTTATGATATTTTCCTCCCCTCTGTGTGTGTGACTATTGTATTTTCTTTCAGACACCCCCTGTTCCCTCTTTTAGCACTGATTTTTGAGAAATGTGAATTAGCTACATGCACACCCAGGGAGCCTGGGGTAGCGGGAGGCGATGTTTGCTCCTCTGAGTCTTTCAATGAAGACATAGCAGTGTTCGCCAAACAGGTCAGCAAAACCGGGTTGAAAACAGTAAAAAGAAAAAAAAAAAAAGAAGGGAAAAAAAAATCGTATCGAGAAAAACAAGTCTCTGTTGAGATAAAGATGCGCGTTTCCCCCTCCCCCCTCTCTTACTGAAAGAGGCAAAAAAACCAAAACAAAAAAATCCCCTAAACCCCAACCAAAACAAAACATGCAAAAAAAAAAAAAAAGATATCAGGAAATCTCGGCATTTACTACCCCCCCTTAAAAAATGGATAAAGTGGAGCCGTCTGTGCCCGGCCGGGAGTTTCGCTACGTGGCTCCCGGGAGCCGGGACAGGCTCTGCCGGGGAAGCTCCATAGGTATTTTTTAGTGTATTTGATTCACTTGCTCAAGTGTTTGGCTGATGTACTAAATCCAGCAGTCAGGGCTTTGCACGGAAGGTTACATAATGGACCCGACAGTGTAATGAAGCAAGAAATAATAACGTCTGCTTTTTCTGCTTCCATATTTCAAATCATTATTATTATTATTTTTTCCTCCTTTCCTCCCCTTTCTTACATTTAGATCCGAGCAGAGAAACCCCTCTTTTCCTCTAATCCTGAACTGGATAACTTGGTAAGAGTTAACACTTCTTCCTCTCCCCACCCCCACCCTCCCTTCCCTTCCCATTTATTTATTATTTTTTTTAAACTTCTGTGTCATCTGGAGAGGTGGTTTGGTGGTGCTAAATTGAAAATTTCTCACGTGGATTTTTAAAAATTATAATTGTTACAATGATGATTTTTATATTTGCAAGCAAATATGGTGTGGTAATTGCTTGGAAGTAAAAAAATCCCATAAGGATATACATAAAGGAAAACCCCATCCAAAGAGGAGCTGGCGGGTTTGATGGTGAGCTCGCCTGCCCAAGAGAAGCGTGGATTTATCCCCGCTGTAACCAGCCCCTCCACGCACCTTTTAAGCAGCTCGATGGGAAACATAGAGGATTACAATGGCTGGAGATGCACCAGTGGCAAATTCACTGAGAATGAGGTCGTTTCTCTCTTTCTTTCCATCCCCTGTTAAGGATAAATATTTTGCCTCCACTGTAGGAGTCCTGCTCCCGCTTTCACTGAGCGAGGACCCAGTGGTGGTGTTTAGAGGGTTGTTTTTTTTTTTAAGAAATGTTTATGATCCGTATAATTCAGTTTCTTCGTTGCAATTGGGATTTTTTTTTTGTTAACTCTAGATCGCTTCTCGTTAAACAGCGCACAAAGCCACCGCTATTAAGTTTTAGTGTTATTGCCATAAATCAAAACAACTTTTTATTTACTACTAGAGAAAAGTCAAGCTACAAAAGTGCAGCCGGGGTGGCTGTGGGAAGTATCCCCAAATCCAGGAATGAGATTAATGTTCATGTTGTTTGTGTCTTTGCAGATGATTCAAGCCATACAAGTATTAAGGTTTCATCTGTTGGAATTAGAGAAGGTAATTTTTGTCTCTCTCTCTCCCTTTCCCTCCCTTTCTCTCTACCTTCCCTCCCCCCCCTCCTTTCTTCCTCCTCCGTTTCAGTACTGCTGAAGTTCAGGCTTCTGGTAAATTTGCATAAATGTCTTTCTTTCTGGTAATTAGTGTCAAGACCAATCTTGGCGTCCATTTCTCTTCGCAGTTTAATTACAATTTCAGCCTCTAAAACCAAGCTCTCAAACGCCCAGGCCTTGTGTTCATTGTAATACTTTGCTGGCTTTGTATAAATAGTTGCAGTTCTGTGGTACCGCAGATGAGACTTGAAATGGTTAGTTCAGTCAAGCCCCTGAAACTGTGATTAAAAAAAATAGATATTGTTTTTTTCTTAGTGATGGTGAAGAAGAGACTTTGGAAGGGAGAATTTTTAATTTTTTTTTTTTTTTTAAAGAGCCATCTGCAGGTCAGGCTCAGGGTGCAGATTGTCCTGTAACATTTTGCAGAGACAAAGCAGAGTTGATAGTTCTGTCTGTCTCTTGTTCCTGGGAATATTGTACACCTCCGAGCAGAAGAAAGAGATTGCAGCCAAAATGCAGGTTTTTTTTGTTGGCTGTTTTAGAAATCTTAGGAGGGAGAATGCTAATTTCTAAGCAGGCAGTGTCATCCGAGCTCACGTTAAATTGGAAGTGCGCTCTGGGTTTCCTGAGGATTTTTTACGTGTCATTGATAGCTGGCCTAGAAGAGAATTCCCTTTCTCCTAAAAATAAACATTTTGAGAGGTTTTTAAATAGTTGAAAAGTTTCTCGTGAGCCTCAGTCACTTTATCTAACCATAACTGTCAGGTTGTTCTTGCTCTACCGAAATGTGTTAAAATCTGCCCATTAATAAAGGCAGCTCAGGTACAAGTCTATCAGAGCAACTGGGGATTTCAGGGCATGAATGCCTATAATGTATTTCAGCCCAGTGCATGTGGATTTTTTTTTTAATCCTTTTTTCTGTCCTCATACCCCTTTGAAAGGGTTTATGATGAAATAACTGGATGAAATTAAATAGTTTACCTTAAATATCACCCATGCAGGTCACCTCTCTAATGGCCACAGCTCCGGGAGCAGATGAATTTAACACGGGTGTTGAATATGTTGTAGCCTGTGAATCATCTTGTCACTGTCAATTTTCTGGGATATCTCTATTTTGCGAGAAAAGAAAGTTATTCCTAATTCTGGATGCGTCTAGAGGTCTCAGGGGGATAATTGCAGTGTGTTTCCCCTATTTAGGACTTTTGATGTCACAGGGGCGAAGGGGGGAGACTGGTTGCACTTGTCAATTTTACTTACGTATTCCTGATTATATTTTCTTCCCTTTTTTCCCTCTCTCTTCTTTATTTTTCTTTTTTCTTTTTTCTTTTTACCTTTTTTTTTTTTAACCTCTGTCATAATGTAGGTACACGAATTATGTGACAATTTCTGCCACCGGTATATTAGCTGTTTGAAAGGAAAAATGCCTATCGATTTGGTCATAGACGATAGAGAGGGCGGATCAAAATCGGACAGTGAAGACATAACAAGATCAGCAAATCTAACGGATCAGGTATGATCTCGCCAATGTTGCACATGCTAAAATTTGTATGCAGATCGCTTGCTGGGTCACTACGCCTCCTTTTATTATTTGCATATGATTAAGTCCCTTTTAGATAAATTTCCATCGAAATGAAAATTTTTGAATAATGTGGCTATTATTGCTTCATTAAGGCTTGCTCCCGGATTCGACCTGGCGAGATGAGCTTGTAAAAGCATCGCCTGCAAACTCGACCTGTTTCTTGTCGCTTTTAATTTTTGTCTTTATTTTATTTACCCTTTCCAATAATAGAAGTGGTATCTGTAAATCACTGGCTTCTTGGTAGCTTAGGGAAGGAAGGGCTTTGGAGTCGTTGACCAAAATAATAATAAAATCCGAGATAGGTGGTCCAGAGAAGACAGAGAGGGTTTGAAATCTAGCAAATACTGGCTATTTTCTTCCCGTCTCTACGGTTCATTAGTCCGTCTTGTCAGTTTTCCTTGGCCGAACGCTTTTAGACTTGAGTGAACATTGCTTTGTGCACGCCTGCCTGCTGCAAATGCGCCCATTTTATTTTACTTAATAGAAAAAAAAAAAGGAAGAAAATAAAATAGGATTCAGGTTTTAAATTCTTTTCCTTGATCTTTCAAGTTTTCAAGCCCTCTCTTTAAAATATAAATATAGTCAAAGCCAAAGCCAAGCCAGCAAAGCCTCGTGTGGCTGTGACGGTTGTCCAGGTTTTGTTTGGGATGGTTCAGGCCTTTAATGTCGGCTGCAGCGGGGTGGGAAATGTGGGTGAGCTGAGTGGGGAGAGCTGGCTGTCCCCTCTCCCTTCCCTCCTTCCACCGGGTGCAGACTGGGACCCTTGCCTTTTCATGGGAGCATTTGGAGCTAATGCAGGAGGTGCCCAGATCTAAATTAAGCTCCTTGGATGATGGTAGTGACTGAGATTTGGCTTTTATTCGAGTTGGGTGAAATGGTGGGGTTTTCACGGTCTGTTTGTTTGCTCTGAACCGAGGGGTAGCAGTGCTTTGCCTTTGAGAGAGGGGACCTCAAGCACATGCACAAAAAATAAATCCCTACTTAAACCCCCAAGTTATTTCTTCTTTTTGATCAGCTACGTAAATACAGTGTTAGGAATGATCTGCTCCTGACTCTGGAGGTTTCCTTTTGTTCAAGCAAGGCGCAGCCAAGCAGGCAGGAGTTTCCTCAGCTGCTTTGCTGTTATCACTGGCACTGTCAGCTGGGAGTTATTTTATAGATCACTGACATGAAGGTGCGTTGCATTGCAGTGTGGGCAGTATCTGAAATATTTTCTCCTATCTGCCAAAGGCTATCGGTTTGTGACAGGGGAGGCAGGCTTGAAGGAAGGCATGAACTTTTAAAAAGGGGTTTATGTGCACATAGGTAGGCTGTTTTGAGGGGATTTTTTTCCCACCCAATTTTGTTGTGCAGGGGAAAAGCTTGGCGGAGCGGGTGGAGGATGGTGCGGCAGGGAGGTACCCGGGGCTGGTGAGGATGCTCCGGGGAGCCGCTGGCCCCGCACAGTGCCTTAGAGTGAGGGGAACCCTCCAGCCAGGGTCTAGCTGAGGGAAACTCGGCTCACTGCTGTTGAATAAAAATTGTAATCCAACAAGTCTAACTAGAAAATGGGTTTCTAAAAGCTCTGGAGTGCTGGGTACATAAAGCTATTTGAGCAAATTACAAGAATCGCTCAGGGGCACGAATGAAATCAACACTTTAATTGCCTCCAAAATGAAGATTTATACCCCATTTTCCCAACGAATCATTATTTTATTAAAGCGAAAGCTAAAGAAATGAAGCTACAGTTTTGGGGATGTCGGGGGTCGGCGTGTTTCTCCACCACCCCGCGCCCCCCCTTTTGTTGCCCGGAGCGCGGACATTGCGCCGTCTCCTCTCCCGCTGCGCGGGCCGGCCCCGGCACCCCCGGCTTGTGCGAGCGCTGCCCGAGCCGCGCCCCGGGGCGCTCCGGCTGCGCTTCGGGCAGCGGGCGCGCAGCCCCGCGCCTCCCCGTCCGCGCCCGCGGAGCTGCGCGGGGAGCGGGCTCTGCTTTCCCCGGTGAAGCGAGAAGGTGCAGAAATGTGCTTTTCCACCCTCCTCCGCCACGGGCGATGAGGCGGCGGATCAAACCCGTGGAGACCGGGCGGGAGGCACGGGGGTTGCGCGGGGGGGTTTTTACCGGGGGATGCGCAGCTCCCCGCGCCCTCCGGTACACTCCGGTGCCAAGCCCGGCCCCGGCGCGGCCGGCAATATCGGGGCCCTAATGGTTCAATAATAAGGTGTTGAGTGCTGGTCGCCGGGGCGGCTAATTAGGATGTGACTGCGCAGGGCGCGTTTATGGCTGCGCGGCCCTGGGATGCGCGGGCGCGCAGGGCCCGGCGGTGGGAGCGAGGAGCTGGCTCCGGGCGTGGGGCCCCCCGCCTGCCCACGGCTCTGCTTGGGAGAGTAGTAAAAGAGTAAGTATGTAAAAGCTTTTATTATGGATTTAATTACATTTTCTTATATTGTGGTAGTAAAGGTTACAGTTAACAGGGTGTTTTTTGGTTTTAATTTATTGGTTTCCCCTTATTTATTCTTTCCCTATTGGCCCCTCAAAGCCAGTGCCTTTAAGTCCCCCCGGTTAATAGAAAGCAATGACACTAATGCTAGATTTTGCAAAGTAAAGCCCTATAACACTAACCATTGTTCAGTGATTTAACCAGCTCAGTGGCACTAGGTCACTAAAATAGCATCCTTCTCCCACGGGCTCGACCCCGCTGCCTGCCAGGGTGAGACCTGCAGAGTTGGTATTTACTGTCACGGCTCTACAAAGTACAAGGCAGGAGTTTTGGCTTTTTACTGGGGAGAGTTGAACTCAAAATCATCCAGACCCCGGGACTTAAAAAAACCTAGCTGAAGAATTGCAGTCATCCTCAAAAGTTTCAAAATAAACCTTTTTTAATCATTAGCTTTTCAAACATTTGCATGTTTAAATTTTCAGTGTTTGTCAGAGCCCAGAAAGATTTAGAACACAGCTGTTGTGTGATGTGTCTGGGAAAATTCCCTCTGATTAAAAAAAAAAGTCCAAAGACTGCCTGTAATCTGACAACAGAAATTTGGTTTCATAGGTAATCCTGAACTGTTACCGTGGGACTGTTTTCTTGAAGCCATATCACCTTGGCACCCAGGTGCTCTAGTCCAAACTGTAAAATCCTCCTACGAGAGCGTGTCTACAAGAAAGCCTTTAGAAAGTCCTTTAAGGAAAACATGGTACAAAGTATCCACCACATCCAAATAAAGTGCATTAGCTGTGTAAGATAGATTTTATAGGGACAAAACAGTATGTTTCTTACTGAAAATAAACTTGTTGAGCCTGACCACAGTAGCATTGCTTGACAAAAATTACAGTTTAATAATGCACAAGCCAGTTACAGATGCAGAAACTTTTAAAGGCAAATCGGCAAAGAGCCAAATTCCGATAGGAACTATGAGGGAAATGATCAAAAAATGAACATGAAATAAGACTTCCTGCAAGAAGGTCCATAATTCAACATTATTTGACTCCACTGTCAGGGAAATTGTTGAGGGATAGTAAACCGATACTAGAGTCTCAGTCATTTTTGTTACAGTCTTAAATGTTTGCAACTGTGGCGTTTTAGATGGCCCTTCTTGGGTGATAATATATCACATATATACGCACATATATAATAAAGCAACACCTCTATTTATATTGCAATAGATTTTATTTTAATGTGTGCAGTTGTAGAGTTGCTCTAACAAAAATGCGGATAGACTGCAGCTTTTTTTTTTTTAATTGAACAATTACTTAAAATATATTCTTTACAAAGAAAGAATCATAAACTGGAATCCAACATAAAGCATAGCTGAAGGTGGTAGAGTTTTTCAGGGCATCGACCGGTTACGACTAAACTTAACTTTCCAAATTCTCAAATATATTAGCTATACCTTGTAGCCAATACAAAAATAATGCCTTAGGGAAAAAAATTACTGAGAGATACTATTTTACTTCGGGACTTCTTCACAGGTACTTTCAAACCATGTATGGTTTTAAAAGAGGAGAGCTAAGAATATTGCTGCCTTTAGGATATGTGCTCCCATATTGGAGGAACAGGCATCAAAATAATAGATGTGGTGCAGAGGGTGTGAGGTAGAATTCATTTTTGCATAATAAAAGAGTTACAGCAAAGTAGGTTCTGAGGAGGACCAGTAAAATAATGTTTAAAAGACTCAAAATTTAATTTTATTCCTCTGACTTCGTCACTTTGAGTCAGTGAATCCTTTTTTGTTCGTTTTCGACTAATTTTTATTATTTTTGCTGTGATATTTAGAAGCTGTTACCATGCCCCAGTTTGGCAGGTTATTTATGTGAAGATAGGATACGTTACTTTCTGTTCCTGACATGTTTTCATCTGATACACTATGGCTGAAATTGTATTAGTAAAATAAGATTTTCTTTGCTCTCCATTTCTTTAAGTGAGTAAATACATTGTTGAGTAGACATAGGATGAATATATTCTCTTTAGTTTATGATTTCAGTCCATGCATCCTTGGGGTTCTTTTTTATTTTTTAATGATTCAAGAACCCAAAAGTCGCCGTCCTTACAGCTGGGTGTAAGATTTGCTGCCTTCCTGAAGTTGCATGCTCAGGCCTAATTTCCGTGAAAGTTTTCCAAAGTGAAGTTAGTTCCTGTTGTAAAGGATAGTTTAATTCCCAGGTTTTTTGGGGATTCTTTTCAATGTCAGACCTGACAGAGCTGAGTTCAAGCCCCAATTAACCTCAGAATTGATCCTAAACATTTGCGAGTGTGTCCCAAGGCATTCCTGTAAGCCAGAGCTCGCCGCATCTGCGTTTGGAACCATAGATTGTTATTTTGGGGAAATTTGGAGGCTTTAAAGTTATGAAAAAATGGGTTTTACCTTAAGTTTAACCTTTATGGCTGAGGGTTTGAGTCTTTCCATGGCTGCTGGTCCACAGGTAACAATAAAGGTAATGGGCTCTGCATGCGGAAGGGTTACTGCAGCCCCGCGTGGGCAATGTTAGACCTTAAAACAATCAGATTATATTACACTCAATCAAAACGAGTAAGTGTACATCATGCTGATAAATACTACTTTAAAAAGCACTGAAAATCTGGTACAGCTTCTTTAAATTAGGGAATCTTTCTTTTGTTTTGTTTTGAATTTCTGCGTTCGGGGTTTTTTGGTCACGTGTGCATGCAGTTAGGATCTATCTTGTGTAATCTAAACAAGCTTAAGAAAATAAAGAGGAGAGTTGTTTCTGGTCAGGAACGTTTTTGAAAGTTTCTGGAATTGTTTCCTGGTGAGGGTTGTGCGAGAGGAGGAGAGGCCGGTGTGTGCTGCAGTGTCACCTTGTGTCCTTGGTGTATTACCTTCTCCTCTACATACTCTGTTTTTCACGGCAGGCTTTGACTTACATGGAAAATTGGGAATAATTAGTGGTTATGTTTTTATTTTGCCCTTCAGTTGCAACAATATTTGGAGAGGGTAGCTCTAAGAGAGCACACGTTTTGTGTTTGGACTTCTTTGAGTGTATTTACGCCGCTGATTAATGGCTTGGTATCTAACCCACTGCTGAAACTCTGTAACGCGTCTGAAATACAACTTGTCGGCAGTTGCTTCAGCTCTTCTTTGGCCTGATTAGTGTGGTTGCCTTTTCACTTTCACTTCCTTCAAAGGGCAAAAATAAGAGATGTAACCTGGAGCATAGGTGAGAGCAGAATCCCATCAGGCCAGTGCCCTCAGGATTCATTTTTTAAATTTAGATGAGATCCCTGGAAAACTTCAGTCCCTCAGCGGTGGCGGTGGCGACTTCGTCTCTGTTAGCGAGAGGGTTCTGGCACAAGGGAACCCCATCGCCCCTGAGGGCTCAACTCCTTGAGTTGCCTCACTGATTGCTGCTGTCGTGGGTTCATTTATTTATTTTTGGGAGTACATATCCAAGAGGTAAAGAGCGACATGGAGATTTCAGGCTTATGTGAGTCATTGTGTGTACGAAAGCAATAGCGCAGGCAGCAAGTGGTTTCTGGGGGTTATGCTTTGGAAAAGGGAGTTTGAGATTTGTCGGTAGATGTCTGGGGAAACGTTGAAAATTTAAATGTTGGTGAGGTGAATTAAAAAAAAAAAAAGTGAGTTTGTCCTATAGGCAAAAGGTCTGTTTTCAATTTAAAAAACAAAAGAGATTTTAGAGTTCCAATACAGAGACTGCCATTTTCTTATGAACTTTCAGGGTGGAGGTAGAATGGATTTTTGCCCAAATTTGGCCTCTTCTATTGGCAACAGGATGGGCTGCTGAAAGTCATGGTGTCTCCTTATTTTGCAAATGGTTCTTATTTTGCAAGCATCTTCAAATCCAGACCGTTGAAGAAATGTTTCCTCCCTGCCCCTGTCAGAGGTTATACGTAAGTCATCCCTGAGTTTTGGGGATCAATAAAGGGATAGCTGTGAAAGGCAATGGCCCATAACACACGGGGAGTGGGATGAGTTGATCTAATGTTCCCTGCCCGGCCTCAAAACTCGATGAATCTCTGGGTTTGTCCACACAAGGACACTCAGGAGAGGTAAGACAAATTGATTGGGTGTAAAATTAAAGTGCATTAGTTAAAGTGCATTGGACTATTGTGTGGATGCTCTCATTCAGAAGTAAAGTGGCCTTAGTTCACTTTAGCCTAATCCCCTTTGGAGTAGGCCACTTTTCTTTTGAATGAGAACATCCACATTAACTTTTAGTTAATTCGTCTTCCGCGAGCGTCCTGGCTGCCTCGTGCCCGGCGCTCTGGAGAGGCTTGGCCGGCCGGGCGCTGGCTCCCCACGAGCTTTAGGTAAGCTTTTCATTAGGCGTATTTCATCTCCACAGCAGCACTTCGCTGCCAGTGCCCGTCATCGCCCCAACCGGGGCTCCACACCCTCCTCTCCTCCTGCTCCTGCGGCTCAAGGGCGATACTGTTGTTAGCACTGCCTGGGAAAAAAAAAAATCGGAAAGTTTTATGGTGGCAGGGATTTGGGGAAGGATCCGGCTGAGGTGGCAAGGACAAGGGCTTGGCTAGGCTGTGAGGCAGGGGGAGAGCTGCCTGCACCCTGTCCAGGGGGGCAGTGGTTTGGGCATTGTGTTTCCCAGGTGAATTTGGCATCAGGCTGACACACTCCCTGCATAGATATTTTCTTCCCTATCCAGTGGTAAGTAATTTTTTAAAGACAGTGAAGAAATCTAGATTAACTTTTTTCGGCTGGTATTTCCAATAAGAAGGCCAAGATTGAATATTAGACTGTAGGAGAGCTAGTTTACCTGGTGGAAAAAATTAATGGTAAAGTGGTTTTGGAGCTGTTTTATATTCTTGCTTGAAGTTCACTGAGCCTGAGTTTGTGTTAGAGATATTTTCAGTTGTCTTCTAGAGCTTATAAGTAACCTATTTATTTACTTTTTACTGACTCGGCCATGTGTGCATACGCTGTGCCATGTCACACGCTTGCCATTGCCCCTTTCATTCATAATAAAATTTACAAGGCTTCTTGCATTAGTAAGCAATTTGCTATTGGAGCCTTTCCTAGAAATACAGAATTCTATTTCACCAAAGTATTGTGTTTCCTCTTCAATCAGTACTGAGGTGAGCTATTTTCTCAAGGACTCTCCAGGCATCTATATGATATTCCCACTTGGACAAATGATCTCCAAAACTGCATTACCTACTTCTTCATTCTGAAGAGCCATTGCAGTAAATTAAAATTCTCTTATTAGCATCACCAGACTTTGAATTTGGCCAGTTATTTTTGTTTGCAGCTTGGCTTTCTTTTCCTTCTTTTTTTTGCTTTTTTTTTTTTTTGGTTTTGTTGTTGTTGTTGTTGTTTTTTTCTTTTTTTTGGGTTTTGTTTGTTTTTTTGTTTTTTGGCTTGGTTGCTTGGTTGGTTTTTTTAATATAAAGCAAATATGCATCCAGACCTTCTTTGCTGAAGCCAACAATAAGAGGGGTAATTTTTTATTTGCTTAAAAGAACTGCCTGTTTTAATTTCAGAAGTACTGACCTAGAGTAAAGCAACAGCTGATGGCATCACAGGCAGTGTACTATATTCAAACAGCTGTACAAAATGCAAAGCTGTGGTATTAATCCTGCCATTCACAGTTTATTTGAAGTTTTTCAAGCTCCTCTCATATGGGCATTGCATCAATGCCTAATTATGCCTCCATTAGGGTTACTGGGCCCTTAATACAGAAAATTATTGTATTTAAACTTTGGAAAGCTGCATCAATGTAATGTAAGATTCTTGCAGCTGGCACACGTTCAAGGAAGGCAAACTTTACCTTGTAATTTTATTTTCATTCATTTGGCCTTTAGGTTTTGTTCCAGTTTTGTTCATGAGGCCAGACCATTGCTGGTGTTTTTAACACTGGCTTTAAATAGCTCCATTTAAGTCTGAGTAGCTCTCAGGAGAAGGGAGGGTAAGAGCAGATTAAAAACCCCATGGCTTTGTTGGGGTGCAGGGCTACAAGTGTATGTGCAAATAGAAATGGTAGAACCTGTTATCTCAGGGGTGTTTTGGCCTGCACTGAACCTGGGCCAGCTCTGTCACTGCAAGCAGCGTTTGATGTGTGGACATTGAAGTCTTGACCCCTGGCAGGGCTGGTGGTACCTGTTCCATTGGGGTGGGGTGTGCAAGGAGCCCTGGCCTCAGCTGGGATATTCCCTGCTTGCTGGTGCTCAGCAGCAGCCTGAGGTGTGTGCTCTCACGTGGGGGTCAGTGGCTGCTTGCTGATACTTAAATTAATCTGGTGACCTAGGTATTAACCACGGCCAACTCCTTGCTAGAAACCTTGTGAGGACACAAATACTGTAGACTCAGTAGGTGGCACTTTGGTTTTAGGCTTGAGCCAGTATAGGGGACTCTTCTTCTTGGGGTGCAGTCACAGAGATACTTTGGCTCCTGAGCTCCTACACTCACACCTGCATCATCAAGGTACCTTGCATAGGTAGAGTTGGCCAAATTTTTTGATGAGGGGAGTGTCCCAGTGGCTTGTGATTTGTAGATTTTCTCTCGTATACTGTTGTGCAGTGTTACAGGAGAGTAGTGTCACTGCTGTGTTTTGGTGATGGGTACAGCTGTGTCACCAGGGGTCATTTGAAGTCACAGCCTTGCTCTCCCCTTTGCTTGTGTTCATACAGGCATTTTGGGCAGCACTTAACATGGACAGGGGTTCTATAGCTGAGTAGCACCACTGGGCATCACTGTGGCAGGAGGGTGATGGGGAGAGAAGCCTTTCAAACACACATGAGTCAGTGGCAGGCAGTTTCCTGTCATTTCCCGATATTTGTAGGGATGCTTGGGAAGAGGATCCCTGTGTTTGCATGGAAGCTTGGGACGAGATGCTCATGCACCCTGGTACTTAGTGCTTAGGCACTGTGCTTGAGCTGTTCCTTCCTTTACCCCTCTCTGCCTGGAGCATTTTGCAGCTGTGTTACCCCTGGAGGCTCCTGGCCCTCCTCCCTGTTGTGCAACCAGTTTTACTGGTGTGACTTCCACCTACTATGGGAGCGTCATTGTGCTTTCCCTGTGCCTGTGAGGCCCATGGCAGTATTTTGTGGCAAAGCTATGTGGAAAAAAACAGGGTATGTATACATATGTGCATATACAGATGTGTCCTGCTACATTAATCTAACTCCTGTGAGGGATCTCTTTTTCGTTACTATTTTCTTTAAAGCCAGAGTGATGGCATGCACGTGATTAGTATGTGTGGGGAGGATTAATTTTGTTCTTAAATGCACCTGTGTGAGTAGAGCTGACGTTTGGCCCTCAGTGAAAAGTGTTTAAGAGATCCTTTGGGTAAGAAGTGATACAGCAATGCTTGGAGGGGCAGAGGTGGGGAATGCTGCTCTGCTGACAGCATGAGGCAGGAAGGGAGATGGGTATTCTCTTCTCAGGTCTGTCACTGAGGTTCTGGAATGAGACTATTAGGTGCTTGTGAGCTGAGATTTTCTACTTCTCCTTTACCCTTATCATCAGGTAGGGTTGGTATCTTAATTTATATGTCATCTAGTGATAGCAAGGTATATATAGAAGATATTTAAGAATAAGCCATATAATATAATGATATGTTTTAGTAATTATTCCACTCTGTGGATAATTTGAAGAAAATGTTGCCAAGAAAGCAAAGTGTTTCTGTTTGGTGTCATAGGAAAACACTATGCTGAATTGGAAGGCTCATGGTAAACATTGCTTTTGGTAGCTTTATGCTTTGGTTTTGGCCTCTTCTGCTATTTTCCACTTAATTAGCATTTTTAAAAAGTATTCAAAGGAGGAAGGGGATAAAGTGAAGCTCTGGATGGAATAGGTAGCAGTGCTGCTGGTTGCTTCTGCAGGAGGAGTAGAGCAGCAGGATTGACTGGAAGCATTTGTGAGGTGGTGGCTAGTCTGCCTGGCCTGAGGCACGGATCCATGTGGGCCCATGCCATGAGCCCTGTGCTGCTACAAGCATCACTGGGTGCTCCAAAAGCTCCCTGGGAGGTGCAGTGGGACCACACAGACCTCTCAGCCCAAAATTTTTGTGTGACTCTGGCAGCTAGCTGCACTTCCAAGCCACCCCTCAATGAGCGGGTGGAAGTGTCAGGGAACCATGGCCACCTCAGCCTGGCAAACCACCCCTGGAGCTTACCGGCCTGTGGCTCCCACAGCCGGGGCTTGGTGTGTTTTGTGGCCACTGGCTCGCTGGCATGTGGCTTGCAGAGCCGAGCTGTGCGACTGCTTCTGCCGCGCTGCACATTTGGCTTGTTGTGAAATGGGAGAAAGTGGAGGAGCTGCTCTGCAGAAGGGTTTGGCCATGAGCGTTGGAAAATGTGAATCACGGGGATTCCAGTTTTAAGCCTTCTGGAGATAACGGGCAGCACGTACTGGAGTGTGTGACTTGCAGAGGGCCTTAAAAAACAAGGCAGTGCCCTCAAGATTAAGCAAACATTTTATAATCAGGGACGCATTTTATACCAAACACAGGCTTTGCAGGTATCACATCCATCCAGACAGAAAGGTGTAGCTGGAGCAAAGCTAATTATACTGCAATTTAATTTTGGTGTTGAACAACAATGTAAGGCGAGCGGGCTCTTGAATCCTGCGAACAATGTACCGTAATCAAAATACGCTGACTCCGAATGGCGTCTGTTGTCAGTTAGCTAAAAAAACCATTTGATATTTGCGACACGAGCCCAGGGTTTTTGCTTGTGATGGAGCTGGAATGAAGCATGGCTGTTGCAGAGCAAGGGCTGTGTTTGTGTCTTCCCTCCCCAGGAAGCCCCACTCAGGCTGATGGGATGTTGGAAGTCAGAGCCTGTGCTTAAGTAATGCAAAAAATTTGCAGCGGGTGCACCAATGGGTTAATTTTGTCTTCCTGGAAGGTACTGTCCCTAAAAATCTGTAAGGGAGATGCCTAGAGATGTAGGTTTTGCTGTAAGTAAACCTTTGCTGAGTCCAGATATTCAGGGTGAAGAGCATGTTTCTCTGCAGCACTGACTCCCTCTGAGGCTGCCTGCTGGGACCCTAGTGGGACAGAAGGGAGAGGGTGGGAAAAGTTGAGGTTGTGGTCTATCTCCTGCCCAAGTCTGTCTGGGTAGGCCAGTTTTGGGACCTCAGCCAGTCATCTGACAGCCTGTGCTGTCTCATTTGTACCTGAGCATCTGGCAGATCCCCTTCTAAATGACTTTTAACACATAAATGCAATAAAGGGAAGGGACGGCAGGCTCTCATTTTCAGGCTAAGTGGCGAGATGTTTTTCCTGTTTACACCTTTGGAGGAATCATTACATGAAATATTGAACAGGAAGCTCTTGTTTGTCTCCGAAGACCTTTTTCCTGGTCTAGAAAGATGTGGAAAATTCTCCAGTCTTACTAAATTTAGTAGGAGCCAAGGAGGACTAACACACCTCAAGGACTTACACATCCAGGTTTCTGGATGTAGCAGTGTTGTTTGGGGCTGACTTTGTGCATGTTTCTGCATGATATTTAAACTTAAAAAAAAAAATCTATGTGGGACAATGATTTTTATCTCCTGACTGCAAAGCTGTGTTTTCTTGTGTCAGAAAAGGGCCAGGGATTAATGCTATCTAGCGATATGTCCCTTATCAAAGGGAGGAGACAGGTTTACAATGTGGGGTTGCTCTAAATAGAATGTACTAGTCAATGTTTGTTGTGTGGGAGACAAAAACCCTGCATCACCATCAGCTGGCTCAGTTAACCTGAGACTGGGCAGGCAGTGTTTACTGTTGAGCTGGAATTAAAAAAAAAAAAAATAGCAATGAAATAAGGTCAGTCAAATTTCAAGACCCACTGTGACTGAGGTTGTTGCTGTTTAGGTGTCCATCAAGGCTACCATGTGCAGCACCTTCCAATGTAAGAAGCAACCCTGAAGTCTAAGTATCTGAAAGCTGTTTGCTTTTATTATTGCCAGAGGTTTTGCTGGGTGCCTCTAGAGCCCTTTCTCAAAGAAAAATCTATCTGCCCATGCTGTCCCCTCAAGAGGACTTTGGAGATGGCTCCCCAAGTGCAGCAGGTTTGATTTCAGCATAGGCAGAAGGTGTTGGAGCTGTGCTTCTGACAGAATGCAGCCCAGGCTAGTGGGGGCTCTGCATAGCTGTGAACACGTGCAACCCTATGTGCACACGAACACGCACAAACGGGTTTTTTTAAAGTCTTGCCCCTGCAGAGTTGACAGGGCTTTGGTGCCTTCTGGAAGAGAAGAGCTGTGGTTTTTCTCCTTCCTCTTTGTTTTTATGTCCCGCCCAGTCTGATGATATCCATTTCATTCTCCTTTATTTTTTGTGGTTTATGTTTGCTGCTTCTAATTATTCTTTTTCCTTTGGAAAGCACTATCACCCTGTCCTTTTGCACTCACATTTTTCATTCATCCTGTTTAGGGCTATCAGGCCCTTTCCTTTCCTCTCCATGCCACGGTCTCTTTTCCTCCTTGCTTTGAGAGTAAGGAGGGATTCAGAGGGCTGTGCTGTGTTAGAGATGTGTCCATGGGTACACAGCTGGTGTCAGCCCCACACACCTGGGTAGGGTCAGCGCTGAGGCATGACAGCAGAGCTCATGGAGAACACTGGTGGTGTTTGGTGGATCTTGATTTGGTGACCTTCGACAGTGTGCAGTGTTAATTGTGCCTCTGGTCCCTTCAGGTAAATTCCTGGCCTTGTGAAATCAGTGGCAAAAGTCCTGTTTATTTCCAGTTTTCTATCCTCTCTGGTATTCATGTTGATACCCACTCTCATTCCTTTTGTCTATTTGTCTCCCATGTTGCATGCATAAAGACATTTTTCCTATGCAGCTGCAAAGAGATAGAGAAGAGTCTCACCCTCATTTGAAATAAGGGGAAACTAAAGATAGAAAGCTTATGACTTTTCTGGGGCTAGGAAGGGAATCCAGGTCAGGACTGAGACTTCCATGCAGAGTTTTTTCTGGTTTTCAGTTAGCCAGGCCTTCCCTCCTCTAACGCTGCAAAGGTTTCCATCTGTGCACAAGTTGTCCTCGCTGTTCTGCTTAGTTGCAGGCGGAGTTATCGCGTGCCTGTCATTTCAACGACCTTATTTCCCTAGACTTGGAACACCATTTTTCCATCTGAACCCGATCTTTGTGCCTTTGTTGTTGTTCTATTAAAAATAACTCACCTTTGAATCAAGGCTGTGTGAAGCAGATTATGCAAGAGTTGTAGGCAGTAAAAAGCATCTATTTTTTAGCATTTTGAAGTTTCTACGTGTACGATTTATTCTGACCCCCTTGGTTTTGGTTGTATTGGATACGATGCCTCCACTTGGTTTTGTCAGGCTGGGAGGTGTGATTGCTGGTATCAGCCTTGGTTAGTCCCACTAGAAGATGTTCAGGTGGCAAAGCAGTTAAGTGAGTCCTCTCAGAAACAAGTTAGTCATGAGTCTGGATTTCATGGTCCCCAAAATCCCATGCTGGTCTAGTGGAAGGTATCCTTGCCCACAGCAAAGGGCTAGAACTAGACAGTCTTTAAAGTCCCTTCCAAACCATTCTCTAATTCTACGTTTGTGTAAAAAGTAGTGTAGAATCTAGGAAACATATGGCATTATATTTTTTGTATTATAAAGGTATATTTTCAATCCTCTATACCAATTTGCATTTTTCTTCCCAATTAAGAGAAAAATCAAAAGGTTTCTTTTATATTGGATGGGAAACAGGATACCTGAGGATTCTTATTAGCCATTCCCTCCAGAAGTGAAGAGGGATAGGACTTGTGCATTGCAAAGACCAGTTCTGTCTATCATGCAGTTGTAGCTCTAGTATCCGTCCTATGGATTATACACTTAAGGTATTAAGCAGCTGTATTGATTGTTTTGCCCAAGTGAGCTTGGGGACATCAGTAGGGCCAACAACCAGAAGGATACACTATGTAAAAAGTAAATCCTTGCTAAATAGGTGGGTTATGTTTTTAGGAGGAGATGGATGCCATAATTTAATGAATCAGCCCCCACTTTTTTGCTTTGAGTTCTTGCCTGTACCGAGCACAACTATTTCCTAACATGGTGGGTCACTACCCTCAACCTCATGCAGCTGAAAAATTTTAAAAGGTAGGAGTTAACAAAATCAGAAGTACATTTCAAACATAGCACATTACTTTTTTTTCCTGATGAATAAGTATTTCATTTAGAAAAAGAAAATAAGATAAAACTTTAGAACAAGAACAATAAGCCCAAATTATGCTGACAAATTGCTGGCAGCAGCTCTGTTACTCCAGGGCAACAGGATGAATGATTATACCTGCAGCCAATTCTCCTGGTAGCCTGGAGGAGTGAAGGTTTGTCCAACAGGTAAAGGAATTAGCTGTTCCCCATCTCCAGTTGTTACACAAACACAAATGAGCCCACAAGAGGGCTGTGCTCACAAAACTTTTGAGAAGATATATATCAAAAGATGCTGAGTACAATTTTTATCACCTGTAATAGAAAGCCATTTCTTTTATTCATATACTTATGGCCAAACCTTTGGTTCCTTTGCCAGAAGCTCTTCTTCCCCTTTCATATGCTTGGTGCTGAAAAAAAATGCATTTTATTCTTTAATATAAGCAGAAGGCAATGGTTTCTCCCATGTTGTATTAGTGTTAACTTGTGTTTGTTAATTAATGTTAACTAATCCAGCTGTTCTTGGATTGGAATAAGCGTATGTAATATTTATATACCACACAAAATATCCAATCTAGCCATTAACCAAATACTTTTGTCTGTAGCTTTTTTGTTTATTTAGGCTTGATGTTCACCACGGTACAAGTCAATAACTGCTCTGGAGGCCCTAATCAAATGTGCTTCTCCTTTTGACGGGGCAGTCACACTGAGACTTGCTGGGGCTTGTGCTTTTCAGCCCAGCATATCCCCCAAGTGGATGAAGCACCTCATAATGGTCACAGGAGGCAATTGGTGCTTCTGGAATTGTTTAAATACACAGATTTTTGTTATTTCCTTTCCTTCTTTTTCTTACTTTCTTTTTTTCCCCCTGCTTATACCAGAGTATTTCACAACCTTCAGAGCTAAAACAAAGGTCAGGAAATGTATTTCAAATGCCATGGCTTAAGATAAAACGTGTTGTAGAAGGTCTTTTGCCCTTAAAGTGGCACAGCATTAGGGCACCTGAATCCTCTTTTATTTTAAATCAGTCATGCGACCATGACTCTAATCAGTCACTGGCCAGACCATGGTTTTGGCACTAGAAGCTATTGACCAACAAGAAAGGCAGTGATGCAAAACCAGTTTAAATCATGGGAACTTGCAGCCCAGCCTCAAAATCCTGAAATTACTTTGCTTGTGTGTTCTTGATTTTCTTGTATATTCTTGAGTCTGCAAAGATTTGGGCAGAAGGTTTCAGTCGGATCTTGGGACAGGGATGAGCTTGGAAGAGGAAGAGAAAAGCTGCTAAGGCCATTATCCTTATTTATACAGTATTGTCATGACCACACAGCTGGGACCCTCCTCTGGAAAGAGCAAGCCCATGCCAAAGAGTGATTAATTGATATTATTTTGCACTTCTCTGAAGTCTCAATTTGGGAGAACTCAGCTTGCTTTACAGTCACTAATTTAAATGACCAAAAATATCTGTGCTGTACATGAGTGAAGTCTCTCTCTTAATTTTTTTTGTTTCTTTCTTTATTTTTGGGGGGGTTTTGTTTGTTTGTTTTCCTTTTTTTTTGTTTTGTTTTGTTTTGGTGGTGGTGGTGTTGTTATTCCCTCAGTAGAAACTGGGGCTCTGACATCCCATGGCTCATCCCAAGTTATTTGGCTGTGGGTGAGCTCAGGTCGCAGGCTTTAACCTCCTACTTCTGAGGGGCATTGCTCATTTGCAGAAATGGGAATGAGTCTTCTCATTTCTCTCTGCCCACAATCAGCCAGAATCCAGGATTTCCCTGTGGAAGGGGACATGGAATTCATTTCTGTTTATGGCAGCTTTCTTACAGTGGATTTTAAAAAATCACTATAATTGCTAAGGAGCCCCGTTAAGTGATAAACTGCAACTTCTTGGAGAAGAGAAATAAATAAGTGAGGCATTTCTATTTCTGTGTAAGCATAGATTGTCATGACTACTGTCAGAGTTTTCTTTGTAACTGGTGCTGGAAATATTTCTGCGAAAGAGAGAGGTGGTTCATGGTGTGAAAAATAATAATATTTGGCATGTCCCTGTCAGAAACAATTTAATGTAAAAGTAGTCGGAGGATTGTGAGTTTGCAGGCGGGTTTAGAAACTGTGTTGTCTTGAAAGTTCTTCGGAAGATTAAGAAAAAAAAAAAGATTAATGTTATACTTGGCTCCCTGTTTTTGATAATAGGGAAACTTTGCTGGAATAGTCAGGAGAAGAAAAATTACTCTTGATTTTGTGCTTTAGATCTGTCTTCCCTTGGTGGAGAGAGATGTTTTTGGAACCGGGGCTGAGTAGTGTCTGTTTAAAAAATAATGCAGCTTTCAACACAGTTATCTCTGAAGAATTTGCATATGAACTTTGATAGCTAATCTTTCATCATGTTTAATAAACTGACTAAAGATGTAATTCCTAGTCTCTTAAGACTTGAGATGCTTAGTTAAATACAAATACTTTTGAAATGCTAATAGACAGAGGCAGCCAGGAAAAAAAAGTTAGCAGTATCCCAAGCAGATTCCTTTTTAACAGGCCATAAAAATAATAGCTTAATAAAAGTGAGATTAGGTGGAAAATATTAACTCCTGCTTCTGAATACAGAAATGTAAACATCTAGGACGCACAAAATTTTGATAAACTGAGGTGGAATCCAACATTTCTTGCATGAGTGCCTGTATAATGTGGCGATAGCTGTGAGAAAAGAGGAGCCCAGCATCTAAGACCCAACACAATGAAAATGCAATGAATCGGAATGCCTCACAGATCATAGCGGAATCAGACTTTCCAGCAAGGAAAATCTTTTCATGGTGAATTAAGTGGTGGAGGAGGAAAAATGGTGATGAAAAAAGGTAGGCACAGATCACAAACACTGGGCTCAGGGCTCGCTGCTGAAGATTTAAGAACCTTAGCTAAAGCTATGCAGAATAGAATGTGGAAAATTGAATTTACTAAACAATTAAGCATTGAATTAATCTACATCCCGCACAGTAGAAAAGTGGGGGAGGGAACCGAACAGAGCTGAATAAATCAGGGGAGCTCATTAAAAGATAGTGAATATATCAGGTCTGTTGTTGCATAAAGGAGGGCCGTTTCCTGCACAACACGGTATAATTTTTCAGTCTGGAGCCTCTTCTTTTCTGCACACACACCCCCTGCCCCCTGCCTTCAGACTTGTATTCTTAATCAGATTAATAAACATTTCTGCTGAGGTTAGTGTGGCGCTCTATATTTTACCTTGTTATCTGCAGCTTTTCTATTAATTACAAGTCAGCTCACTAGTCAACAATAGTAGTGAGGGACAACATAAATAGAATGAGAGTGCCCTGGAGATGTCACTCGTAGGATCTGATGCATCCTGGAACTCCCACGGGTTCCTGCAACCTCCCACATGCCTTGCTGGTCTTTTGTTCAATTACAGTTAATGCAATAGTTTGCCATTTTCTCCTTCTAATTATATTTTCAAGTGGGATTTGTAGCACATAGAAAAACATCCTTTTACATGTTGAGGCACCAGGGCTTTGTGCTTGGCATTGTCTGTCCCCTGGGTGCTGTACCATTCTTTCTGCAGAGCTCTGAATAAACAAGTCCCTCTTTTAAAGCTGCAGTTGTACAAACTGAAAATTTATGCATTAACTGTTTGCATTCTGATCATGTGTTCCAGATTACCTCTTACAGCATTCTTTTGGTATGCCAGAGAATGCGTATTTGTTAAAAAAAAAAAAAAAAAAAGCATTTCTTTCACAGTTCACACATTATTCTTTCAATCACAGAATCACCAGATCAATTAGCACTTTTTATTTTTTTTTAAGGAATATGCATAGTAATTGGTTTAAAATATTCATGTGGTATTTTCTAGGTCTTGCTTTCTTTAATTGTAATCATGTATCATGGCTGTAACCAGGATTATAAAAAAAAAAGGATGAGAGATTTCTCTTTTCCAGAAAAAAAGTTGAGCTTTTCTAATCCTATTTATCTTCTGTCTTAGATTGGACTTTTTTGTCTTAATTTTCCTTCTGTGTGTGTATGAAAAGTTCATCTGGATCGCCTTAATCTCATTCGACTGTGTGTGATGATGTGTTAAAGGCTTGGTTTGAGCCTCTTGGTAGATTTATTAAAAAAACTGGCAGTATCAGTCAACTTTAATAGTGTACAGACTCTGCTCATATTGGGGTATAATTTAAATCCAAGAGACTCGCATGTGTGCATTGTAAACATAAGGGTTTCCTTTTTGGCAATAATTTTCAGTGGGCAATATTGTTTCGTGGTAAAGAAGAAACTATTCAATTATGCACAGAAGGCCATGCAAGATGACCAGTGAGGCTCTGTGATATTTTAAAAGCTAGTACTAAAAGCTAATTAAAATCTTCTCTGATGATAAAGGGAGACTTGGGAGGAGTGTTGCTACGTTTGTTTTCCCTAAGAATTTAATTTACAGCCAATTTTTCCTATCTGAATGTTACTTTCAAACGCACCCAGTGATAAGAAGCAACATCTGTTTTCTGTTCAATAGTACAAGGAGGCTCTGCATGGGGCTGAGTGTACACAGCCTATGTGAAGCCATTGTTATTCTCATTTCTTTTTTGTCCCCATGCCTGGTCCATTTGCCATATACCATCCGGCAAACAGCTGACACATCCCGGCTATTATGGACCCAGGCCTAATTGCCAGCAAAGTCTTTAAGCTCTTCCATGTTGGCCTCGTAGGAGGAATGGGAGGCCCATATAAACGATGCTGCTCTCGACCACTGCTCTCATTTTGCCTTTGCGGAGTTTGCAGGCTGTTGTGCCGGAGGGTTTGTGGATGCTAAAAATATAGCTGGAGCCCAGTGCCAGTGATTCGCTCTCTGGCTCTCCTCCTGTTCCTCCTGCCTGGCCAGGAATGTTTCTGTTTTCTGTGGTAATAAAGCTTGGGATTATTTAGATAGTAAACATATTCCAGAGTGTATTATTTTTGCTGGGGAGCAGCAATAGAGCTACCTGGAAAGAGGGAATAATTCAGGAGATGTATTTGCCAGCATTTTCACACGGGTTTGAGCATGGGTACCACTCTCCTGGGAGTGCATTTTCTGATGATCTGGGCATTTATTTATAATCTCAGATTTTAACCTTTTAATTTTTTCATCCTTATAGCCCTCCTGGAACAGAGACCATGATGACACGGCATCAACGCGCTCCGGGGGAACCCCTGGACCCTCCAGTGGAGGACACACATCACACAGCGGGGACAACAGCAGTGAGCAAGGTAGGAACAGAGCCCTCACACTTTTCTAGCTGGTAAGGGGTCACCAGTGTGCTCAGGGACTGGTTACTCTCTTTCTGGTGTGGAAATATGCTCGGGTACGAGAGGGTTTGTGCTGAGAAAGGTCTATCTTCCTTTTTTTGTGGCATTTTTTCCTCCATCTCCTCCTAGTAAAGGGATTGGCATCTTTATTTCTTTGACCCTGCCAGCAGGCACATGTTTGAGCAACACATGTACCAAATTTGCAGTGTGCTTAATAAAAATAAGAAATGAGAATTTTGGGGTTTTTTTCTTCATTCAAATGGGTTAAAAGATGAAATCTTCAAAACCAAATGTAATTAAGATTGCAGAAATGCATGCTATTATTTCAAAGATGCCATCGAAACTTGATTGCATATAAAGAAGAGATGGTAGCTGGCCCATTTTACAAAATCCTGAGCTTTGATTTTGCTTACTTTTTTATACTCAATTCCAATTTACTTGAATGCAAGAACATTCTGTTTGAGTGTCAGGCTGGAGTAGCTGATTTAGCAGGGCGAGTATGAAATGAGCTTGGTGCAATGGAAGTGGGACATTCTACAAGTAATCAGAAACTCTGTCTCAGAAACTCTGAAGTCTAAAGAGCTGAATCTCTGGATTTTTTTTTTTTTTTGTGAGATGCTGAAAGCATATTTTTTTCTGAAGAGACCAACTGCAGTGGATTTAGTGTTAATTTAATGCAATTAAAATTTAAAAAGGATCCTTAATCTGAATATAAAAGAGTGTGCTTTATTGAAGTTGACTCTGAACTCACAATAGGTATATACTTTTAAATCTGGTTTTATGATCATGTTTCATTCAAGTGCTGTTAGACAACAAAGGAATTGTGTTTCCAAAAAAAGGTTGAACAGTACTGATTAGCATTGCAAAGTCTGCATTTAACAAGATTAGTTTTTAAACTAAACCAGTATATTTTAATTTTTTAAATGCATGGATTTAACATACATGGTGAATAACATCTCTTTATAGAATTTTAAGTATTTGAGACTCGTTATTGTTTAAAGAAAAGTTGCTGACTTCATCGCAAGTGTAGCCTAGTAAAAATGGGGCCTGGAATAGTAAACTGTTGCAGAGCTGAGGCAGAAACTGGTAACCTTCTGACCTCTGACTTTTACTGGAAAATGATATGCAACATAAATTCAGGGGGCCTTTTTTCTTTCAAGTATGTATATATATATTCTAGTGGTGCTGTTCACAATGCTATAGTTGAAGTGGTGTCAGCTTGTTCATTAGAGCCCCTTGCTTTTGGAGCAAACTTTAAATCCATGGGGTTTTTTAAAGGCTGAAAAAGCTGCTTCAAAAATAAGCTTTGAACTAAAATGTGGTGTTTTGAGAGGGTTTTTGTATTCGTTTAGGGCTACTCTTTTAATAGACGGATGTGCCTGTGTTTATGTGGATATGTGCGTGGACAAAACATCTGTGGGGAGGCCACAGATGCCAGAATTCTCTTAGAACCATGTTGGAAATTGAGCTTAGTTCCTGGTGTACTTTTAAAGATTTTCAGACTTCATTTTCTCCTAAATGTGGCATTTTAGTAGTCTGGAGTGCTGGTCATATCTGCTGTCTTATTGCCATCCTGATCAGTTCCTAGCAAGGTGCGTGCTGCAGCCTCAGTCAGGAAGGGTTTTCTAAAGTGAGTTTCAAGCCTGAGTCCTATGAAGTATCCACAGAAGGACTTGTCAGTGATGCTTTAGTCAGTTCTGAAACTGTTACCCAAACCCCAGTGGTTTATTGAGGCTAGAATTGCTGCCAGTGCTTGATTGTTTTGTGAAGAAGGCTCGTTGCATTAAAACTTTGGGGAAGAGTAACAAAAGTGGGAATTTGATAACGGGAGCTCTCAGGTCAAGTTTGGGAAAGGAATTTTGGAAAAGAGATCCTGTCCTGGGGGTCTCTGTTACCAAGACTTGCCTTCAGGCCACTTGCCACCTTTGGAAATTGGCATTTTGGCATTGTTTTTGAGGAACAGGAATGTGGTAATGGTAGTGGTGGTCTTGCTGAGCCTTGCCTTATGTCTTGTTTACATTAAATGCTCTGAGGGTTGAGATTATGGGGGAAGCTCATTTGTTTAAGCACACCCATGCCTGCATGTGCACTTTCTGTAAAAAAAAAAACAAACAACAAAATGTGATTTTAGCATTTCCCTATAGGGAAGAAGTCAAAAAATATGATGCTCAAGGACCAAAACAGAAGAGAATAAAAAGATAGCAAATATCCTGCCTCTCCTCAACTGCATTCAATTTCCAGATGCTGTGATTTGGTGGCTTTTTTCCTGTGGCCTGATGTTAGGAGTGCAACACTGTGGTTGAGCCCTGTGTTCACTACTGCTGGGTGCTTTTCTTGGCAGCAGAAGAAGCCAGCGTGGCACTGCCATAGGAGCCAGGTGCTGCGGAGGGGTGGCAGCAAAAGGCTAGGGACCCACATGCTCGTGCTTGCAAGCAAAGGAGTTAACTCGAGATGCATGCATTGCGTGACATATATTCAGTATATTATGGGCTTCTCTATTTTTAGGAGTTTGTAAAAGTTCCTTTTGGTTCCTTCCATCTGTCAAGATCACGTTTGCCATTTAAAAAAAAAAAAAAAAAAGCAAATCTGATCACCAGAAATAAAACCTTCTAAAACTGTCTGGTTTCAGGTTGTTCTCACAACCTAGTTCCCTTGTTGGGGTAGGTAAAAGCACCTTCTGGCCAAGTTTGCAACCTGGCTGAAAGTATCACAAGGATATAAATGTAAGCTTTGCATTTTCAGAGAGGCACAGAGACTTGAAAACTTAATCCTTTAGCAAGACTTTTCTCCTTAGTACTTAACCCAGAGTATGTTAAGGTCTATTTTTGGACTTTTTGGAGATTTTTCTCCTTTACTTTATTCATCACTACAAATCCTGCAAAGTATATTTTTAACTTAATTATGTCCCAGTGTACAACACCCATCAAATGATTGCCTTTGAAATCAGGAGAGACGGTCTTTCCTGTAAACATTTTAAAGTCTTTTTAAATGTGTAAACTTATTTACTTAGTAAATAGTAATAACTCCCAGCTGCTTCCTTCTATTGCAGAAATCCATATTTAACTGCTAGGGACCTGTTCTGAGGTCTCGTGCCACTGAACAGCAGGATATGTTATTGCATAGTACGTTGACACAACCTCTTCTAAAGGCCTCGTATTGTGTCATCATAGGGGATAGTTATAGTACAGGAATGCAGAATAATATTATGAAAAAGTTTTCCTGTTGCTCTGAACTTAACGGGAAAGGCCTTTGGAGGTCTGTGTCCAAATGGTGCAAAGAGATCTGAATTTACATAGTGGAGAAATAATTCACTAAATTCTATTTAAAAGAAGAGAAGCAAATTCTTAATAGGCAGATGATGCTAAGCTCATGACAGCGCTATTTTATTTTACTTGGTTCTTGTAACTTCAAAAGATTCCTGTTTGGGATATTGAGAGATCTATTTTGTTTGTTTTTCAAATAGTGAAACCAGGAAGATGCTGAACAAAGCCTTGGTACAGTCACTTTTAATCCAGAGTGGGGTTCTTTATTTCCCATTTGTTTCTCCTGCACAGCTTAAAAGAAAAAGCAAAATAATCCATCAGTGCCACCTTATTTGTGCGTATTGTTGCTCTCTTTTTTTTTTCCTCAAGCTTCAGCCTGTGTTCAAAGCACTTTTAACCTCCAAATAATTGTTGCTCCTTCAAGCCAGGAGTAGAAAGCAGCAATATTTCTTTATAAAAATGTATCAATGGCTGCAATGGTTTATTTTTTTTCGAGGTTTTGTAGGAGTTTGAGCATCCTATAGGCAAAAAGGCAATCGGGTTTATTATCGCTGGGAATCTCTAGGCGGTTGTTTGGAGGCTGCAAAGGCAGGCGGCAGAGCTGGGAAGAGGGGGAGAGAAGGGCCACATTATGTTCCAGATGACTGAGCAAGGATTTATATACCAGCTCGCCTTTTTTTTTT
>VXBI01008509.1:448180-467298 GCA_013397375.1 Toxostoma redivivum | reverse complement strand
TTTTTTTTTTTTTCCCCAATTTTAAATTCATGAATGAGATGGGGACTTTCTCTGGGCAATCAGACCAGCCTCTGCAGCTTGCAGCAGTGGTGATGTCAGAGCCACCTGTCTGCCTATAATTCATTGGGGGCCACTTCTCACTGGCCTGGTGACCCACTAGTTGGTGACATGAGAAATACCAGAGGGAGATGCCTGATGTCCCTTCTAACTAAGCTGGAGTGGGATCGTAAGGCTGTGACTAAGCAAATGCCTGACACTGCTCTGGCAGGTCTTTGAATGAGGGCAATGTTGGTAAAGTCTTCCACCTTTCTGCTTTGGCTCTTTAGCCATTATACCTCCTCCATGTAGCCTTTGGTTTGACATGCTTGGACTTTTGCTCAGGCCTGGAAGGTGGGAGAGGACATGGGAGAGCGTGGCTGGGCCTGTGATGTGCAGTGGGAGCAGTGTAACATCAGGGTAGGCACTGCCACCCTGCCTCCCTGTGCGGCTTGGGAACTTCCTCATCACCAGGCAGTTCCTCTGGCATCTAATAGCCAATATATAAATATTTATATATTTATATGCAAAAAAATTATTTATCTATTATAAATATTATGATATTTGTTTCTATATTTTATTTTATTCTTTTTCTCTTGAGTATTTAAAAATCTCACAAAGATTTTGCAATCAGGTTTTTGCAGTTGCTCGTAGCTGAAGTGTAATGTGAAAGTGTGAGAAAGAAGAAACAGCATATAAATAAAAGGGGGTAGCCTTTTCAACTACTTTTCCCTTAGACCTTAGTTTTCTTGGGGCTGATTCTGTGCCATGGGTGAGAGATGGCCCTTGCAACTCCAGTACTGTGCATTGTCTCCAGGTTGTAAGCATATCTTTTGCAGAAGGACAGGAGAAGACCTACTAGAAGACACCACATATGCCCTTGGAAAAGACCTAATGGTGGCACACATACCCTAACTTATTCTGAAATCTTCCCCAGTGCTCTGAATAGCAGTGTCACATGGGTGCATGCTAAATATATTCTGGAGTCTGTAGTGTCCCCATGGACCTCGAATAAGGCATATCTTAGCTTTCTCTGGTCAGCAAGTGAAGGTCATGGAAGCAAGGCTTGTAGGATGGAGAATCTTTCGTTGGTCTCATTGCTGTGCCGAGAGAATCTCCTCCCTTTCTTCCTCCCTGGCACAGCACTGAGGGAGAAACCCCATGGTGGTGTTCCTGCTTGGGGCCCTGGATTATAGCACATGCATCGAATGCCTTCCTAAAGCAGGGGAAAGAGGGAATGAGGTCAGCATTAGCTGAACAGCTCGAAGTTAAGTGTCATTTAAAATGGGGTTAAAGTTTCAGGGCACTGTAATGTCAGAGTGTAGCAGCTTCTTGCTACAGAGCAGGAGACAAGATGTAGGCAAATTACAGTAAGGGGGGAAAGAGACAACAAAGTGGAGTTGCAACGTTGTGTTCTTTCTGTACTTCTCCTCCCTTCCCCACTTAGTAAAGCATCTATTTATCTCTTCTGTCCCCTCATCCCACCTGTGGCAATAAGAATGCCCCAGGAGAGGCTTTTGTGCAGGATTCTGCTTTCTTTTTTTTTTTTTTTTTTTTTTTTTNTTTTTTTTTTTTGTATCTGTCTGCACTAACCCTGTGCAAATTCTAGCATGAGTCTAGCTGTGTAAAAGCAAGAACAGTGGTGATGTTAATTCAGTATAACTATTGGACAGACTTGGTATGGTTTTGTATTGTAGCTCTGTAATGGGCTGTAGGAAAGCAGAGAGATGTTCTATTGATGAGCAGGCTGAGCCACAAAATCCTTGAGTGTCAGTCTATAAATATTTATTGTTTGTATGTGTGTTTGTTATATACATGCTTGGATGTGACTACTTCCTACTACTACACTTTTTTATTCTGTCAACCTGGCAAGAAAGGTGGTAAACAGCCACCCTTGTGAAGCACAGGACATTTTTAGAACCTTTCAAATTTCCTTTATGAGGAGCATTGTGCTAAATTCCTTGGTGTTACAGCTACAAGGAACAAATTATGAAGCAGTGCTAACATTAGTGTCTCACCACATATTTAATCCAGCTAAAAACCCCTTGAGGTGGCCATAATTTACCAGGCTGAAGAGCAGAGAGGGTTGGCATAGCCACCTCATCAAGAAATGTAAAGTGATGCCTTGGTTTAATTTAATCCAAAGGATGTTGGTTACTTGGTTGAATTTAATCCCAATGAAGTAACCAGCTAACAGTCTGCAGGAGGAACATGTTAGTCATGACATGGGTATATCAGCTCTTCACCACCAATTACATTGCATCACTGAATAGCAAAATATGCATATTATGCAATTTTACAACATGGCTTTCCATACATAATGTAGTAATATAAATTAGAATTGCTTTGTACAGATGAATTGAGATGCTGTGCGTTACCAATATACAAATTTTATTTACAGTTGCAGTTGGTGTATGTGAAATGACAGTGTAAAACTTAAAAGTGCCTCTCAAGTTGATAAATGCCAACTTGATACTAAACACATTAATACTCAGTTAAAATTAGCAATCAATTTACTTGGATACTGGAGGTTAGCCAGGGATGGATCTGAAGTTGTATTAGGTATATCGTACTGGTCTGAATACATCATATGCTGTTGCAAAAGCATTGTGCTAATTTTAGCTTACAAAGAGGATGAAGATAAACTGCCTGCTGCTAGTTTGCCATATGCTATCCTGGTGATAATATTCAAGTCAAAAATATTCTGCAGAGAGTCTTATTGTTTCAGTAAAAGAAAAGTGGAACGGAGTTAAGCAAATTTTTGCTCTGTAAATGTATACCAAATAATGAAATAAAACAAATCTCAAATGCTGGTAATGAGATCTGTGAAATTTGTTTTGGGTTTATTGGCTTTCATGGGAGTCAACAATTTATTTTAGTATATATTTGATCCAATTGCATCCATTTCTCGCATGTAAATCTTAAAATCAATCTAAATAAAAATCGAACTTTGTTCTGGTAGGCAAAAATATAGTCTGAATTGCTCCTAACTAGTTAAGCTTCCCATCCGTCAAGTTTGGTACAGGAAAAAAGACGCTGCTGAGCTGATTTTTCATGAGCTTCTCCCTTTTCTTTGTTTATTTAAAAACACAAAACATATTCTGGTTTCTGTAGGAGGAGGATTTTGTTCAGTGAGGAGCATTTGCCTTCTCCATCTGCACCAGTGGCCAGGAGAGGGGTGTGTGAGGAGAGGTGCCCAGACCCCTGGGGTTGCAAGGGCTGGGGGAAGCATTGCATTAACAAGTGGTGAAAAGCTTGACCTTCGAGTGACCTGGGTCAAGCAAACCCCCTGCCTAAGTGTCCCATTTGGACATGGATACCTGTGGGGTGAGGGAAGCGATAAAGGAAGGGGGAGGAAGATAAAGTAATCCTATTGACCTGGGAACTTTTCAGATATTGCAATCGAGAGAACATCAGGAATAATAAAAGAGCGGCAATATTTGCCTGCCCCCTGTATCTGTGTAATGTCATTTCCAAAGGGCTGGAGTAGATAATAGCAAATGTGCTTTCAAGTATCAGTTCAATCTCTTGAAGTGATGGGGAAAACTGGATGCTCTGATCTGGTGGGTGCTGGAGAGTGTAATACAATCCTCATCACTGCAGAGAGAATTGTATAAATGGACAAAGATCTGCTGATTACATCTTTTGCTAAAGTGTTAAGTAAAAGATCTGGCTATAAGAGATGTGGAGTCTACTATTGTCTGGTCTTCTGACTTGTTTTTATAGGGGCTTTCACAGGAACAAATAACAATTACCAAAATAAAAGCAAGCGGTGTGGCCAGTCCATATCATGGTAGGACACATGCTCTTGAGTCAGCGTGGGCAGGAAGCTTGGCAGGTCTGTCCCCCACCATTGGCATTGCATCTTTATCTCTCTGCTTCATTGTTTGCCACTGAGTGCTTGAAATTCCAGTTTCCAAGTAAAAACTTCCTGTTTCTTGCATTTGCATTCAGTTTGGTAAGACATAAATTTAGTTATCTATCAAGGAGGGCTTTTTTTTTTTCCTCTCTCAAGTAAGGCAAAATAGGAAGAAGAAATTAATTATGATTTGGTGATAAGAGGCAGAATTTTGCATTTTCCCAGATTCTCTGTGGCAGGAAGCAAGAGGTTGTATTCTTGTGATAAGGTGATGGATGGGAGCTAAATTCAGCCTTTCCATCCTGAGTAATTTTAGAAAGAGCCCTGAAGTCCAGATCTTGCTTAGAAACAGAGATGGGCATATTCAGTCTTCATTAGCTGTAGTTTCCTTGCTAGAGTATTGCTGCTTTTAAGTTTTTACTATTCTGTGCAGTATTCAAAGGTAAAAGTGCACATATTCTTGCAGTCATCTCAGTCCTGAATTTCCCTTTGGAGAGTTTCATTCTTTCCATTGACTGTGAAGGGACTCAGGGAGTACTAATCACCTCGTTCAGACACTTAGCTTGGCAGTCTGACTTAAATGGTTAGAGTGAGGAGGGATGAAACTGTGCTAAAACTTGGCATTCCTTTAGGAAGGAAATGTTTACTCTTTGTGGAGAAGGAGAATAAAGTGTTTTGTACTGCTGTTGGAGGAGTGGGCTCAGGTATGATATGCATGAGTCTGTGTCCTCTGCAGCTCCTGAGCATAGTGGTGGTCTGAGCATCTCATGACATCTGTTGTGTTTGCAGACCTGCATGGGTAACTGAAGTGTTCAAAAATCTTGGCATTCATAGAAAAAAAATATATATACACCTTTTTTTTTTTTTAAATACTATTTGGAGGGGTTAGTATCTGTATTCCCATGCCTGCCTGTCAAGAAGCCAGGGTTCCGGTTTCTCCTAACTTCAAGAGGTTGCTTGCTTTATTAGTGCTTACATGGTTTTGGTTAAAGTTTCTCATATGACTCTGGGAGCTGAGGACTTAAATATAAAACATGATGAATGGGGCTTCTGAAACTGCGTAGGAGCACTTTGCTCAACCTCCAACTAAACATCATTGAAGTCTTGCATATGGTGAGAGGCTCCATGAGAGAAGCCTTGCAGCAAAACCTCTTGCTGAGTTGAGGTGGTAGGAATGGCCATATTTAGCTTTGCTGTGCTGTTTGGGCGAAGGGTCCTTCAGCAGCTGGTACTGTGCTTTTCAGAACTTCTCTCTGTTCTTAAATATAAAATCAGAGTTTAACCTACTTCTGCTCCAGACTAACAAGATGTACATTGGTCCATTTGAGTGTGCTTATACACATTCAAAATGGCTTGTTTTTCCACTTCATTTTTGTAGTTGTATTTGTAGCTATCCTGACTAGCACATGGGGTAGAGAGGTAAGGGGTTAATAATTTTTATGCAGAATACTGAACTCTTATTTCCATTTTGAAGTCCACTTTGGATGCTGTCCCGAAACATATCTCTGAACTCTATACTGTGTCCCCACTGTGCCCTAGAAACATGAAATTCAGGGCTTGCTTCCTTGGGAGGCTGTGAGTACAAAGCCTATGGATAGTGCTGGAGGTTTGCAGGCGTGGAGGGAGGGCGGGTTACTGGCAGCAGCAGTTTGGGTTTTCATTCAGCACCTTGTCAGTGTGCCTTATCTGGGATCTTGGGGGATGGCTCTCCAGGGTAAACACAGGGAAGGGAGCTGAGTGAGGTGTTTCCAGGATTGTCCTGGCAGAAGCTTTCTTCTGAGTCATTCTACTTGCTCTGCAGGAACCATAACCAGCACAGATACTTGCAGTACCTTGGAAATTTGGGCTTTCCAGCATGTTTGTTGACTGCTCTGGGGCTTTGACCTCCTTCTTTACAATTCATGTAATCTTTGGATGTGCACCTGCCATTTTGAGCCTCTCCTTTCATGCTTTTTAGTGAGGTTCATGTGAAGCTTTGAATATGCATGAAGTCTCCTGGGCTGGTAAGGGGTGAGCATAAAGGATAGCTTCCCCATGATCTTACAGGCAACTGCCCTCTCCAGGTCAATATTCCCTTGTTCAGGTCATTGCTGAGATCATATTCATTGCAAATATGGTGCTTATGTCAAAGTATTTTCCACAGGATCTGTTAAGTATAGGTGAGAATGCTTTTTAGCTGAACTTTGAATTTCAACACATGATTATAGAGGAAAATCTGTTTCCTCATCTGCCTCAGCCACAAATTGCAGGTGCAGCTGGTCAGGCATTTAAAATTATGAAATTCAGAGTTGTTTGTATAGAAACCAGCATCATGATTAGCAGTGGTTCAGAAGCTGGCATTGTTGGCGACTGCTCAGATGATTCCAGGTATTTGTGAAAGCCTTTTTCAGTCTTAGGAGAATCACCTGTTTTGGCATCGGTGAGTATTGTTCCGGAATTGCGATGGGAAAGAGTGCAGATCTGTGACTAGTGATTGCTTTTCTGCCTGACAAGCCTTGGTGACCCAGTCTTCAGGCAGAGACACTTGCCTGCAGGTCCTAAGGCATCAGCCATACAGCAAAAGTTGTGTATGGAGGAAGAAAGCAGCTAACACACAGTTGGAAAATTGTGTTTGCTCAACATGCAATGAGTTTATTAGAAGAGACTCATTCTTAGTGGAAGCGGGAAATAGCATTTACTAGGATTTGACTGTTCCAGGATAATTTGAATACAGGTTTTCAAGTATCTTCTTTCCTTTTCACACACATCTAAGCATATCTCTAACATACATATATATAACAAAGTTGTCCTGACCTTCATCAGAATAGTCTGCTAATGTTTTGCCTGCCTTTATCAAAGTGCAGTATGAAAGAACCACTCTGATTCATATTTTTAAGGGATGTTATTCTGACCTCAAAAACTGATACTTCCTTAGTCAGTTCCAGAAAGTCCTTTCTGTGGTTGTAGTCCCCATTTTTTCAGCAATTAAGACTCAGGTGGCATCAGAATAACAACTGATTTTAATAGCCACTTTAGCCACCTCCGTTCTGGGAAGGAAGCATGCAGAGCTTCTGCAGAGCCTCAGAGCTCTGCGGTGTGACCTCAAGTGACCAGACACAAAAACCAGTGCAACTCTTGAACGGAAAGGTCTGCATCATCCAAACTGTGCTGACTCTTGTCCAAGAACACACTGTTTACCTGTTCCTTCCAAACTGGTCAACTTTCTGCAAGGCTGAGATGTGGATGTTGGGGGATTTTTTGCTTATCTCAGTGCAGTTTGGCTGGTTTTCACGGAGCTGCTCTTCACTAGGTTGTAGATATATGTTGAGGATTGTGTTTTCGGTTTTGGTGATTGAAGCTGAACATTCCTACTGTTGACCTAAATTTACCACCTCTGTCATGTCTGAAAGTATTTGTATATTCCTCTGCACATGTGCAGGGTGACCACTCCAATCAAAAAGCAACAAATCTTACCAGTTAACTCCAGAATGCATCTTGCTGAAGGCAATCTCTGAAAACACATTGCCATAAGCATGAAGCAGCCAAGCTTCTGTCTGGCCCTTGAGATGTGTACCCAGACCTTAATGTAGGGTGGGGTTTTCCTTATTCCAATAAATAGATTTTGTTTGGAAAGGTGAGAGGCTGAAAGAGAGGATGTATTTTCACAGTCCGAAAGAAAAGGCTGTTTATGCCTAATACATTGGCAGAATTATTCCAGAGTAATTCATCCACGAGAAAATATGATCCTTGTGTCACTGCCAAGGTCAGAGAGACCTATGGTGATCTACAGAGTAAGTTCAGGTCACCCAAGTTAAATCTGCCCAGGGGCTGACTTAGCTCACGCACCACATTTTTTCCGTGATTAATTAAAGCAAACATCTTCTATAGATGAAGGCAGGGCTAAAACTGTGGTCAGCTTTCTCCCTGGAGCTAAGGTCTCCTGCTTTTCCGTTCTCCTTTCCAGGTTGTTCCTTTCATTTCCTTTCCATTCTTCTCTTTTCCTGGCATTTACAGGATGCTTAGAGAAGCCTGTCTTTTCCTTTATGAGGCAACCGATCCTATAAAACCTTCCTTGATATCTGCATGGACAGGAAGGACACGGGGACATTGCTGGTGTTTGACCCAGTGCAGGCTTCTGTGTGTGTGTGGTGTGTCCTTGCACATCAGCTGAGAAGCACATCCTGAAAGTTGAGGTGAAAAGGATGGGTTGCACAGCAGAAATACAGTCCTTATTAGCCTCAGCTGAGAGGGTGCCATCTGAACAGGATATTTGGCAGTTACGAAGGTGAAGCTGATGATTTTTTAGGCACTGCAAGGCTGCCTCGGGAGGAGACAGATGGAGTGGTGAGCTGGGCAGGTGAGAGTCCTCTTCCCTCACTGGTGGGTGGGAAGGGTGAGACAAGGTCCTCAGCCCTTTCAACAAGGATGTGGTTGTTTCATCAGGAAAGCAAGATTCTTCTTCCTTGTGGTCTGTACCTGCTATGGGGAAGCTGATGCCTGTGGTTTCAGCCTGCTAGAACCTGAGGTTTTCTTTAGCTTCCTTGGTTGCTCATTCATGTCATTTAAAGTACATCAGATTACTGAAAGCTTTTACAGTTTTGCGTTCTACACATTTACTGCTGTTGCTCTTAGTGATAATGACAAATGCTGTGAGTTGAAAAAGAAACCAGAAATAATTTTGGCTTACTTTTTGAAGGATGTAAACATTTTGTTTATTTTTTCTGAAGATATGGATGGCTTTTTGCTATGACCCAGCTTTGCTTTGAGATTTCTGTGGGATTTTAGTTAAACACTCTTATGGAGTCAAAGAGACAAGCTGGAAATCGCTGAGTTAACTCCTTCCTATCCTTTATCCCTCTTGCAGCTGAAACTGATGCCATGAGATGTAGTGACATAAATAATCAAATTCTGGGGTGCACCAGAAGCTTGTCCCTTTCCTCCTATTAGTTTGCCTATTCAAGGTAATTCTAGGCAGGTAATATCTAGGAATACATAGTGATGGAAGATGAAAGAGGTAAAAATAAGGTGAACATGTACATGTAGGTCATATTCAGGGAAAGTTTCTAAGTGTCCAGCATTGATCTGACTTTTCTTTTACTTTAAGTGTGTGTTTTGGACTCGAACATCTGTTTATTCCTGGATGATTTGCATTTAGATTTGTTGTTTGTTTGCTTTAATTTGGAAAGAACCCACACCTTAAACTGTAACTGCACTGTAAATCAAACATCAAAATACCAGAGGCTGTGATAGAAAGTCGTAGGAAGCCAAAAACATAGCAGTGTCATGAATACATTAAGTTGGAACCTAAGGGGACGTGGACTTAGTAGGACTGAAGTTCCTGAAAGAAGTGTCTCTGCCTGTGTGCCCTAGGTAAGGACCATCAGGATGAGCCTGATGGCCAGTGGCCAACCACAAGGAGCAGGGTCAAGACCACCTCTCCATCACTGCTGTTTCTCTGAAGGGCTCTCTGAGCCCTCTGTATTTTCAGGCTCTGCTGTGGGGGCTGTGTTCATACCAGTCACCTGGAGGCACAGAGATTGCACCCTGTCCTGCTCCTCAGTGCCACCCCACCTCCTCATACCCAAGGAATATTTAGGGGGAAAGTGTTTGCAGCAGAAGAAGTGTTAGTGGCCTGATCACCACAGTGGTCATTGCTTGATCCCTCTCATCCTGTAGAGCCACAGAGTCTGGGCAGAGCAGAGGGCAGCAGGAGCTGTGTGAGTGGCAGCAGTGTGCCTGTTTGTTGGCCATCAGACCCAATATCACCATGCCTTCTCATTAAAGCCTGACTTCAGGATTGTTTCTTTCTATTGTGCCTTTCTTAAGTGCCACCTCATCACAGCAGATTTGCTTTCTGTGTTGGGAGAGGAGCAGTAGTGGAAGAATATTTTATGTGAGCTTGGCTCTGCCAAATTTACACCTTTTGGCTCCTCACTCCCTTCCTGAGGAACAGCCTCCCACTGTTGTCACAGATACTCCAGAGGAACCACCTTTTGCTGGAGGAACAAGAGCAGTGGAGTTAGCATGCTAGATAGCAAGGAGCAGTGGGGAAAAACATTAATTCTATGAATGCCCTTTCCTTGAAAGGTCTGGCAGAGGGATGCATATTTTATAATTCAGGTGTTTTTCCTGAGTTCATTGAGTGCATGGTAACATAAGTTTTGTCTTTGGGGGGCAAAGCAGGCTGCTTCTGAGCAAACCAGACAGTGCTAGGACAGGATGAGGGGAGGAAATTCATGGTGCAGTCCAAATGCCATCCATCCAGTTCATGATTGCAAATGTTTCCTATAGTTCCTTAGAAAACAGGAGTATAATTGTTTTGGATCCAGCTCTTGCCTTGTTCCTATGAAACCCAGACACTGAAAGATTCACAAGTCCCTGACATTCTGACCCTCTCTGCTCAGTAGTTTAGGCCAGCGGGTACATGGGCCTCAAAGACAGCTGGTGGAAGTGGTTCTTCTGAGTGCACACAGCCAACCCTCTTCTCTCCCCTTCTCTCCATAGCTGTAAGATACAGGGTGATGCAGTGGGAATTACCAGGTTGTCTCACAAAGGTTTTTGGATTAATACTCCATAACAAATCAAAATTATCTTCCTCTTGCTTTAGGTACAAGGAAATACTTAATTTGTGTCATGAGTTTAAAGCCAGATGTTTTTTCACTAGCTTCCCAATCAGGATGGTTCAGTGCCTGGGTTTTGCTGAAGCAAGTGGATCTTTATAAGGCTGTACAACATGATAGCTGGTTTTTTACAATGGCAGTGGAGATGTTGTTACTGTCAAAAGAGGAAAGGTAGATGAGATGGGGCCATTTTATTCTCACTGCTTTCAGAGCTGCCTTTTGCAGTTGCAAAGTGACAATATATATCACTGTATGTGGGAAAATAGAGTATATGATGCTGTCATGGCATGCAAAATGAAGTTCAATGTTACTTTTCTTTCGTTTGTGTCTTGGTTTTTATTGTTAATTGATGTAACTGATAGACTGGGAATAGGGAAAATTTTTGTGCTTTGATGCTACTTTAAAGTGGATGGCAGTAGAAGAAAATACATTGTGTATCCACAACAGCTTTTTTACTTGACATAAACCACTCAGCAACTTCCAATGGGAAATATCTTGTGTGGATTTGGTAGGTCATGAATCCTGACTTGCCTGAGCTGCAGCTAGACTAACCCTTTCCTGTTCATTATGGCTGGATGATTCTGGTGGCATAGGGGATCCAGCTCTGCAAAAGAGGATTTGGGTCAAACAGTATCTGAACTATAGTTCCTGCAGTGCAAACTGCAGCTTGGGCCAGCACTGATTGGTCTTGAATTGGCCCAAAGTGAAATGTTTTTGTTTGGTTCAACAATCCAAAGTATTTTGGCTTGTCTTGCCCAATATTTTTGTAAAAAAAACCAACCAAACAAAAAACTATTTTCAATAGAATAACCTATTTTGAATTATTTGGACAGTCAAGGTTCTGGCCCATATTTTCTGTAAAACTGAAAATCTAAAGCGTCTTCTCCTCTGGAGCAGGCATGTAGGCAGGGCCCAAGGCAATTTAGCTATGTTTAGGGAAGAAAGCCTACTTAAATGCTCCACATAATAAACTGTTTCTACAGATAACGCGTCCCTTAGTTTATACGTAATATGCTTCTGATCTTTCCTTTGAGCCTCTTATAGCTGCTTGTGCTCAGTCCAAGAGTCAAGTGTCTTAGGAGCTGGATAAACACAAAGATAGAGCCAGTTGTTAAGGAGCTATAGAGATTTACAAAAGTTTACCTCATGGCCATTTGGGGCATTAGTTGGGCATATTTCCCCCCTGGTGGAGCAGTCCTGTGCTCCTGCTGCTTCTTGTGCTCCTGCTTTACAAGGAAGTAAGTCTGATGGAATCCAGTGGTGGATTTACTTGTGTCTCAGTCGTGTAGTTGACTTTTCATGGAGAATGCAGCTGGTGGGACTAGCTCTTCTGATAAGGTTGGAGAGAATAGGTTTCATTAAAAAGACCTGTATTTGAACAAAATAGAGGATAGCTGAGAAGCAGCTTTCCCGGAGAAGTAGAGTCATCATGGTGACGTTTAGGTTAGGGAAAAAGAAAAACCCCCAACTTTTTGAGCTTTTTACCATTCTTGGTTAAAGCAGGATGTTTTTCTGTTTAACCAGATACTTTTCTGTAGGATATTTGCTTCCAACTGCTCAAAGTAAACTTCTGTTGCTGGCAGAAGAAAGTTGTTTGCTTCCCATACAATGAATTGCTTTCTTTTTAGTATTTCATTCAGCGATGCATAGCTCCAGAAATATGGCACAACTTACCCATAATAGTAGTTTTCCAAACCTCATTAAGAAGTGCTACCTGGTGCAAGAGAAAAGATTTCCTTCATTTCAGCTATTAAAAACTGCAAAGAAATGAAAATTAGTAAAATCTGTGGGTTTTCCCCCACTATTTTTCAATGCTGCTTTTACTCTTTGCATAGGCAACTGATTTGCTTGTTGCTTGCCTGAAGGGAATTCAAGTCAAAAAAAGATGGTTGAGTTCCTAGAAAAAGGTGCTCCTTGTTCTGAAGAACGAAGCACAATGATTCAAGAAAAAGCTTTGAAAGTTTGTGAAATTCCAGAGTATAGTTTATACTTTTCCAGGTTTCCTATCTGTGAATATTTGTGTAGGATATTTTTGCAACTGTGTCCTTTAGTATCCTGTAAATATGGATACTGTCTGTGACTGACAACTTTCCCCCGTTTGTCATGGTCTGAATCCTTGCATGAAACATGTACTGCATCTCCTTAAGAGATGTGTGCACACCCAGACACGTGATATTTGTTCCTTGCTAATGCTCATTTTCAACCTTGTTGTTCCTCATTAACTTTTTATTAAGTATATTTGAGAAGGCTTTCTCCTTAAGGAATATGAAAAAAAAAAAGATCCCTCATCAACACCACTCTTCAAATCCACAAGCAGACCTACATCATCATTGTAAATTGTTTTGGGGGCATTCTGTAGGCCACTCATTGTGCTGAGTGCCATTGACCTCAGGAGCTCTAGGAGTGGGTGCTTCCTCACATCTGACTAACCATGGATCCAAAATAATAGAAAATGCTTTTTCCAATGAACGAATTTCATAGTTGTTTTCTGAAGTACCTTTTTTCTGGTAGTCCCATTCTCAGCTTGTGTGCCCTGCTTGGGCATTGGCAGATTGAGAGCTGTCAGTGGGTTAGTGTTATATATGCAATATATGCATGTGTGTTTAGATTTTAAAATAATGTGTTTTGGGGAAATATTCTAAACTTAATGGCCTTTTAGTGTTAAAACCATGATTCTCCTCAGTGGATAGGTACAGCTTGGTTTAGCAGCTGGGCACATACCCACAGACTCTGTCAGTGCCTTCCAGCTCTCTCCTGGCATACCTGAGCACTCAGCCCCTGTGCTGCTCAGCTTGCCTCCTTAGCCACCTTGCTCTAAGGAGGAATGATACTTCCTGAGTAGCAAACTTGTCCTTCAGTACCTGTGGACATGAATAATAGCTGCACTGATTCACGTCAGAGTCATTTGGATGCGACTTTCGCTCACCACATTCCTGTGCCAAGTTGGAGCTGGTTGTGTCAGAAACAAATTGAAAAATATATACATATAAAGAAATTTCCACATTCTTTTATTGCCCAAGACCCTTCTAAGCTGGTGGTCTGAAATGATGATCTGTCTTCTATTTTCTGTGAACAGTATTCCCTCTCTCGCGTCACAGAAAAGCTTGTTGCATCATTGGATCTGCTTTTTTTTGAGAATTCATAGTTTTGTACCTTATAGGAAAATTTCACACATAAGCCTGGATTTGCTCCTCAGAAAGTTGTCATGGTGGATGTATAGGTGTCCAGCAAACTGGAGTTTTGTTTCTGTAAGAGATAACATAGGTAAAGCTGTGGAAATTACAGTAGTTACTCTAAATTGGTATATGACACAGAAGAAAGGTTAAGGAAAGCAATTTTGCCACTTACAATCTCTCTAGTACATTATGTTGCTCAAAGCTAATGAATCTTCCTTTCCACTTACCTGGAAAGGTTACTAAAGAGATTTTGGTTCTTGGAATAGTTGAAAGAGAAAGGAATCAACAGAGCTGTGGATAGACAGTGAACAGTTAAATATTTGGCTTGGCAATTTAGGATTTCTCATGCTAGCAGAAGCAGGAATTTGAGGAACTTGTATCTAAATGCTTGCAAAAAAAAAAAAAGTAGAATTAAAAAAAAAAATACACTACTGAAAAGACCATGAAATTTGGGCCATCGTGTTAGGTGTTCCAGTTCATAGCACTGAACATGTTATAAATCTAGTACAGAAGTTTACAGTTTTTGTCCAAGCACAGTGTATATTTAAATTATATTAGCTCATGAAATACAAAAGTAAATGCAAACTGTGAAGTTCTTCGAGGAAGCAGAAACTATTTTTAACAGGAGACATTTGGACACATACAAATAAGTTGAACATAAGGAGCTTTTAGTCAGTCCACTTGAAAGTTGCTCCAGGCCTTTCCTAGGGCTTCTGGGTGCACATCTTTCACATTTTCTCCTGTGAACTCCTTAAAGCAGTATATTTAGATGCAGATCTAGAACTGGACTGTATAAGCTGGAAGAGTTCATCATATTGTTTGGTGTACCTCAGCAAAGCCAGTGCCCTACTTTTACCCTCTCCCAGAAAATTAAACAGTTAGCCCCCCAAAGCTCTCTCAGATCTCCTGTCCGAGGAATAGGAAGCAGGCTTTTTAGAATGGTCTTGTTTTCTTTGGTATAGAAAATACTTGTACTCCAAATGCAGATTTGATAGTAGGACAGGGCTATGTGGAGTGAGAAATAGCCTGTTACATCTGGTGAAGGTACTTTTAGTAAGTGTATTTCAAACTTCGATACTGAGGTTTCTGGTCAGTTAAAATCATTTGAGGATGTTTGCCTAAGAGCTCCATGCAGAGGCATGGATTTTGTAATCAAGCAAAAGGCTGGAGTTTTTAGGACATCTGAATTTCCCAGCCTTTTAGAAACTACCATGACTTGGGATTGGGAATATTTATATCACGTCTGGGCAGCCTTGATGGTTGAGGTTTGAGAGTAGGTTTGGGAGCTGGAGTGGCTGAAAGTTGCCCAGCTGTGCCACACTGCCAGACTTTCTAGTGTCGCGAGTTGATGACATATAATTTGAGTTTAGTGTGGGAGTGAGGGAGACTTTGAATCACCAGTAAACTCCTGCCATGACCATGGCTGCTGAAGGCTAGTGCCTGTGCCAGGTTGCTCTCCAGAAGCACCTATTTTGTCAACAGAGGTTTATAATATATCACCCAGGACAAAGAGACCATTACCCACTTGAGGGGCTGCTGTAAAGTTGCTTGCCCTTTGCTGCTTCTGCCTCTGATTTTTGGGGGAGTGGGAGGGGAAGGGAAGTCATAAGGGGCAATGACAGCAGAGAGGGGAACGCAGTGAGAGGAGCCCCTGCTGGCATGGCCAGTCTGAGCCATTCAGCAGGCTGAATACGATAAATGCTGCTTTATCCTTTCTTGAAAGGAACAAGATAGCACAGCCTAAATGCCTGGGTGTGCTTAAATAGGCAACTCTGGGATGCTAGAGTTGAGGGCGTTTGAAATGTGAGCTCCCCAACAGCCAGGGAGCTGCCACAGGTCACCTGCCTCGCTCCATGGGGACTGGCCCAGCTCTGGCAAGAAATCGTCCACGGACGAATTGTAGTACAAATTCCTTTCTTTGTTGGTTGGCCTCTTTCACTAGACCATGGCCTATAAAAAATTGTGTAAAAACAATTCTTAAATATTATTTGAAAGGGCAAGCGGCCACGCTGAAAGGTTTGACAGTTTGACATATAGCGCCTGGTTCTGCTCGCCAGGGAATGGGCGTGCGGAGTCCGGGCTCTCCTTCTACTCCTTACAGGCTCCGCATTTGGTTTTTTTTTTAAATAGCATCTAGTTGCTGTGCAGAGTTGCTGCGCTCCCAGCAATTTGACAGGCAACGAGTCTGCTTCAGTGATCTTAAATCCTTTTAGACTAATTTGCGAGCGAGCAGAAAAACAGCTAGCACCTTTGGATCCAGCACTCAAAACCAGAGAATCAGGTATTGCCAATTAAAGTGCCATTTCCAACCATCATATCAAGACAGATTACTTGCAGTCCCTCTGATAATGTCACGCCATGCCTAAAGAGAAAGTGAGACGGAGTTTCTCCATGGACAAAGGGTCCATGTGGACCGAACTGATGGGTGAGCAGTGCAGAGGGAGCATGATGAGGATCATGCACACACCCATGCATATGTGCAGCATAAAGGCGAGTGGTGCGCCCGCTTTGACCCCAAATAGCCATGGGCCATTCTGAAAAGCCTGTGGCCCCTCAGTCACTGGCCTACTAGTTAATTGCCACACGGACTTCGTGACACATGGGCAGATAATATGACATTTTCGGTTTCTGTCACTAGCAAACGCCACAGCGTTGCTTGCACTAGTTGCTAAGAAGCTGTCAGAAACCATTAGCAGCTGGCTAAAGTTGCCCTATGGCATTTCCTCATGGCATCAGCAAAACAAGCATAAATCACCCAGCGGAGCCTCCCGCTATACTAATGAGGCTGTAAGCTTGTTTATGGACTAGCATCATTTCTATGATTATTTCCACCTTTTCAGTTCGCCTTCATTTGGCGGCAGGAGAAGTCAACTTCAGGAACAGAGTTGCCACCGACATTTTACAAATGCAGTTCGTAGCTGCTACCGTGTGGCTGGTCAGTGGTGCTTCAAGTTTATTTAGTGATCTTTAAAAGGAGGAAAAGAGAGGGAAAGAAGAAAAGGAGGGGGGAATCTCTGGAGACCTCACAGAGGTGAGTGTATCGAGTTGCAAAGTAGATGGAAATACTAAAATCCACAATTGACCATTTAGACTTCTCTCTGTGGTTTCAGTCTTTACAGGATCAATTTTCCATTTAAAAAAGTGGAAGAGGTTAAACAATTTACAGAAGTCTACTGAAGCTTTTGCTCCGAGGATAACCGGGTGCTTTCTTATCCTCTCCCTGCTTTTCACTTTCTCTAACTTGTGTCGGTCGAGGCCAGGGTTTATTGTTTTAGGCTTTTCTGAACATACACCAGTATTTACACTGGATTGAAAGCATTTGCTTCCAATGAAAATCTTGTCTTAGATTACAGCCCAGCAGTGTAATTTCCCTCCCAGATGGGAGTAAAGTAGCAGTATTTGCCTAAAAACAGTAGGAAGAACAAACTGTGCATTAAGCCAAGGCTGTTTTTGGCTTGAGCTAATGATGTAACAGAAACCTTTTATTTGGGATAGGTCACTGCCCAGGATTGAAGGAGGTGATCTGGCTCGCGCTTGAAAGGTTTCTCCATTGTATCTACATAAGTCTTCACTTAAAAAATCCTGTTCCTAATGCTTCTGCTTTCATACTGGAGAAATAAACAGGAAAGGTTCTGGGGAGTGTTATAGGTGGAATGCAGAAAGCTTTTCCTCCCCTAATGGAGGATATAATTCAGGTGCCCTGGAGGCATGCTTTCAGGAATTCTCTTGCCCGAGGTAATGGGAAGCTAAGGCTGCTTGAAGGCCTTGATTATCTATTGATGCACAAAGCTGGAAAAAAAAGTCATCTCCCTTGGATTATAGTAGATATTTCCATAAATTATCAATGAGTCCTCCTCCCGTCAGGCATGAGGCAATGCCTGCTAAATTAATCTGAAGGGGGTTTGAAATGAGTATATTTTTTTAAAAATGGGGTGGGGGGAGAGGGTGGGTGGACGATGGCAGGGAGGTGGTGAAAGGCAGTGTCATTAGGTTAGAAGCTTTTCATTTTTAATCAATGAATGCGTAATACTTTTCTTTTCCTTGTTTGCCTCTTGCAGACAGAAAGTAGATTAGCCCGTGGAATTTTAAATGCTGTTGAGTTGTTTCCTTTGCTCATGTTTCTTTTATGAATTATTATTTTATATGGTGAATTGCTTCTCTGTATAAAAGCCCTTTTTTACATACTGGGCTTTCAAAGAATTTGTTGGATATCTAATTTCTTCATAAAAATCTTGTGTTTGTCTGTAACTACCCAAGGTTACAGTTTCATCAAAGATACAGGCCAAGTCATAAGAACAATTATAAATTTGCCATGGTCAGTAACATGCTAAGAATATTACACTAATAATAGCTTTTTTTTTTTTTTTTTTTGTGCTGAAAGCTATTTAGCAAATCATAATTGAGACAGTCTGCATCCCTTTTTTAAATATAAATTTTATTTTTGTCCCTAACGGAGATAGTTTGTATTCAGCCAAATTGAGATTACTTTCTTCATCTTTCTTGCCGGAGGCTGCAAAAAACACTTGCCTAATAACATCACAAATCCATGTTGCTACAAGTACAGTGTCTTTGGAAGCAAGGATATGTTGTTCAGTCCACATGCATTCAATGCAAAGACTTATTTGCTCTGTGGGCTTGTTTATAAACTGCTTTCAGTGTTTGCAACAAAAATTGCATGCAAACTGCTAGGCACTGCAACTTTTGTTTTCCCTTGGCCGCTAACCCATCAGCCCAGACCCGAGCAGGCTGCTACACACTGGCATCCTCCCATAGATGTGTTGCTAATGTGATGAGAACTGTCTGAGACCTTCTCTGCATTAAGGAAATTCATTCTGGATCAGTGGTTGTTTCACAGAAGCAGACACCTATTACAAATACGGCACACTGGCACAAAGCAGGGTATTAATTCCTAATGGTGTATGTCAAATTGGTGCCTACTTATCCCCTTCTGAATTTCTTTTGGCTGGGGCTGGGAAGAGGGGAGCCAGTTAGCTACCCACCTCCCATCAAAGAATCAGGGGAAGTCAAACATCTGTAAAAGGCTTAACACAAGCATTGCCTCAATCGTCTGTTTTTTCTGAATTTGCTGAGAGAATGTGATGTGGCAAGAGAGCTGCATTCACCCCACTTTTCACACCCCAGGGTGGGATGAGGCACCCAGCTTCACGTCATGATTCCCATCCCAGAACACCATTGATACTTTCCTAATTGTCAACTGAGCCAAAGTAACTGATTGGGATAAATCTTTGGGAAGTGACCTAGTGTGAAGAAGAGCCAGCATTTCCACCTTTGCAAGATGGATCCTTGCAAATTTTTTTTTATAATTTGTAAGCACTTTTTGTTCTGGGTTACAATGGCAGAGATGGCCACACTGTCCTTCAAGATAAACCAGAATGGGGCCAACACATTTCTGAGCCCCTCCCTCTCCCCGTATCTCTCCCCCCCCTA
>VXBI01008509.1:394307-448149 GCA_013397375.1 Toxostoma redivivum | reverse complement strand
CCATCCCCTCAACCCCTGGTGAATTACGGTGTTAAAGAATTTATACCTCATTTAAATATTCATACAGTTTATACCCAAAGCCAGGCTTCGGCTGAAGTATATAAAGGTAGCATAAGTCAAAATTTGATTCACTATATTTACAGGTGACGGCTTGGACAACAGTGTAGCTTCCCCCAGCACAGGTGATGATGATGATCCAGATAAGGACAAAAAGCGACATAAAAAGCGTGGCATCTTTCCCAAAGTAGCCACAAATATCATGAGGGCATGGCTGTTCCAGCATCTAACAGTAAGTGAACTCTAGATCACATATGCAAAATAAAACATGGATAATGTCATAGTTGTAGTAGTCAAGAAAGCAAAAAATACGTATGATGTTGCTACCAGGCAGTAGAGGGACTTTTCTGAGCAGAGTTGTTGTTGTTGCCTCATTTTCTAGATGCCAGGGGAGGAGCATAGAGTGTATGTTTTTATGGTTTGGGGTTTTTTTTGTGTGTGTGTTGTTTTTAGATTTGTTTGTTTGTTTGAGACACAGTTGTTAACAGGACATCACTGCCAAATGTGGTTTTTACTTAAAGCTTATATGTATATAACCTCGCAGATCTGTCCTGCTTAGCAGTGGGAATTGCTGCTTTGGAACACAGAGCAGCATTTGGCCCCTGGTTCTGTGCTCCAGAGAACTACAGAAAACAATTGGGGAGATTAAAAAACAAAGCCAAAAGCAAACAAAGACCTTATTCAGATGTTTGTCAGAGATCATCAGAAGCTTCATGATGAAAGGTCTGAATGTATCTGGTTTAATAGCAAAGTATAATTTTTTTCTTTGAGATGCTCTCATTCCCAGAGTGTAAGTTACCTCTGTATTTAATGTTAGGAAGTGATGGGGGTATGTGCAGTTATTTCTGTTACCACAGCTACCCGTATGGGGTTTTTTATTCCTGGGATTAGAAATCAAAGCTCTGTACAGGTGTGTGGGGTTAAGCTGGATGCTGGAGCTTCTTTCAAGGCTTTATATAGGTACCACACCTTTTAACATTAGCATTTAGAAAAGTATTTCTAATGCCATTCTCCTTCTTCATCAAATTGTGGGGATCTGTCAGAGTTCTTATCCACTGTGGGGATCTGGGCTTTGAGCCTCAGGCTTTTTTGCCTCAACCTTTCTGTGCCAGGAGGATAAGGGTCAGGCAAGGGTTGCTGGGGTGTCTGCAGGTGGTAGTGAAGAAGGGCTCTTGCCTCTAACTCCAGTAGCTGACTCTTTCCTCTGCCTGTAGCTAGGGTCAGGATGAAACCAGAAGCTGGCCAGCTTGCCCAGCCCAAGTGGGAGCTCTGCCAAGGATATGCTCATAAAGCAGGGGAAGCGCTCATGCACATCACCCCTCCATCCCCTGCTGAGCCAAGAAACCAGATACCTGCCATGACTCTTGTCAGCACGGGGATCAGGCAGGGAATCCTGTCCTGTGCTGTCCTGTGCTGTCCTGGGCTGCTATGAATGAACCTTCATGTTGGAGCCCTACTGCTTGGAGGCCAGAGAGGGCCTCAGATATCTCCAGGTTAATCTCTCTGGCAGACTCCATGTCAGCCATGCCCTAGCTTTGCCAGGTCCTTAGCCCTATCTGGTGTGTTCTGTGCCATTGCTTCCAAAGGCTGAGGTCCCTTTGGTGTTGATAGTTCCCCCTTTGTAGGTCCTCACCCAAGGTGAGTTGACACCTGGCATCTCTCTGCAGGTAGATGTGAGGTTAAGGACATCCACCTCAAAAAAAGTCTATGGGTGCTGTGCCAGTGCTCACGCCAGCTTAGTGCACCTGGTTTAAGTTCAGTAGTCAGGGGAGGCCCTGGAAGCTCAGCAGTCCTCAAGGCACACCAGGGCACACTGAACAACTGCATGTCAGTTCCTGCAGTTTCCAGTGAGGAATTGCAAATTAAGTCTTATAATATTTTTTCCTGAAAAAGGCCTGTTGCTGTGTTTGTGCTAGTACATAAACCATCACCCAAATCTGAGCACAAGAACACAAAGGTTAATCCTGGCAAGCTGTTTGAGCAGTCTTCAGCACACTCTTAGCCTGGACTGGGTACGTCCCCGCCAAATGCCTTCCTGGGAATATGGCAGAAGGCTACAGGGTGTCTCTAAAAAGCCTTTGTGGTGGGAGCCACCCTGTGTAGAGCATTTAATTACATGAGCTTGACCTGACCCTGTAGCTACTTCCATGCTTAGGACCAGAGAACAGACTGAACAGACCCCCTCACTGTTTCCCCTTGGTTAGGTGCAGAGTTTTAGTGGCATTTCACTCTTCTCCTGTGTGGTAATACTGTTCGAAAGAGGAGAGTGCCTGCTGAGCTTGCTGCAGGGCTCCTAGCAGTCCCTAGGAGACAACATCTGGACATCTGCTTGTAAGGTGGTCTCTGCTTCTGCAAGACTCAAACACAGAAAGAACCATTCCCCCCAAGACCTTTGCAGTGCTGCATTTTCTACCTTGTAGCACTGAGCTAAAGCTTGCTTTAAAAATCCACCATCCCCTGTGCAGAGCTAGCCCAGCCACGTGAAGCATGCAGTTTTTTTGCAGGGCAGCTTTCTCCTCTCCTGGAAGCAAGGTAGATCCAGACTTACCTGATCAATCAGTAAAACAATTGGTTTATCCAGTCCAACCTTGTTCCAGGCAGGACCTTGAGACAGAGCCTAGGTAGGATCTTGGGCAGTTTCCTAAAATTAAAACATGTCTAGAGAATGTTGTAGGCTCTTCCAAGTGCTAGAGCAACAAGAACATGTTTACAGGCTGTTTGAGGTGCTGTCCTGGCTGCAGAAAAACCCAAAACAAACCCAGGCCTAAATAATGGCTGTGATCAGAGCTGAGGAGTAGTGAGGGGAGAGACTGAAGGAATTAAAACTCATGTTCATTTTTGAGGGCATCTGGGCTTCATGGCTGCTCTTGTAACACTGCACAGTGGTGTGGTGGTGTCCCCATCTGATGTCCTTGCTGCAGGAGGGAGATCATCCTGAGGAAACTAGAGATCCCACACTGTTTGTTTATTTATTTACCCATTTATTTTTCAGTTTACTTGGTCTTTCTTGGGGTGAACACAAGGTCCTCTCTAAAGTGGGAGGTGAGGAAAGACAGAGGGATGGTGCTGTTCAGGCAGGAGATATGTCACAACTTGTGACACCTCCCTTTTTGCCCCCAGCACTTTACCTGCCATCTGAAAATGATAGAGAAGGAATGAGCAGCAGTTAAGTGCAAAATCCAGCATCCCCATTGCTGCTTCCTAATTGGGGTGTTAGTTTGGAGTCCTCCTTTTCAAAAGTAATTACTTTTTTTCTCAATTGTAATTTTAATACACATCAGTGGCATGGAATTAAATAAAATAGACAGTAATTGCTGTGTCTGTCATACTAATGATTATTGGTTGGAAAGACCTAAAATAAATACAGTCTTCCAAAAGTGGATAGGTTGGGTTAATTCCTTTTATGTAGTTATTCCATCTCCAAGAGCTTTAAGTCGTCCTCTGCGTACTGACTTCATTTCCGAAGGTTTGTCCCCTAGTTCTTGTTTCACGCTTAGGAGGAAATCCATTTTTTTCTCTCCGGATGCTGAAGTGTTTGGGCAGTAGTTTCCACTCAGTATCAGGCTCCAGCCCCCACCTCCTCCACCCCCAGTATTTTGACTGATGTGCAGAACCAACTTGACATATGCCCAAAGGGTAGGCAAGCGCTGTCCTCTGCCGATGCAGATGCAGGCAGTATGCTCTGCAGCTTTTTAAGGGATAAATCAGGGGATAAATTAATCCAATTTGCCTTTTTTTTTTCCTCTTGGAATAATAGCAACAAAAACGTTCAGCTAAAACAATTGCAAAAGTGGTAACCAGACTCACGCTTAGGACTTTGCAGGGTATTTTTTTAACTGTTTGCTGTTCTGATTTAATTTTGATTAAACATCTGGGTTGGAAGAACTGCTCAGGTGGGCTCTTAGTTGGGAAAAATGTAGTTGTGGAGCTTGTCAAAATTTTTCATGGTAGCTTATGACACCCTCTGGCAAATTTGGAGGTTTATGAAATCTGTTTTTAAGATTTTGCTATAAATTTGAGATGGAAGCCTGTTACTATCTGGAATAAATGAAAGAAAAAAAAAGAAAAAATAACAAGAATTTGGTGAAGAACAGGTAAAGTTGAATCAAAATTGAGAAAAGACTTGTGGAGTGGTGTCAGATGACCATCAAATGCAATGGCAGGGGCTGGAGGAGGGACTGGGGCAAATCAGTTCTGTGCTGGTGCTTCTCTTCAGAAAGTCACCCTAAGGATAATTTCAGGGTGTGTTCCAGCCCAGCAATGTTTTGCAGGCCTTTTAGACTTCTAAAAAATTTTTTTTAAATTTTTTTTTGATCACTCAATGTTCAGGGTTCATCTCTCCCTCCAAATTTTTCAAGCATATCTCCTCACTGCAATGTACATCCTTTAGCAGGGATTGTGAAATAGAGAAAAAGCTTGGGGCAAGGGAATTAAAAAATAATCTTGCTTACAGTTAAATCTGTGTAAATTTAATTGTGGCAACAGGGTTAGTTTCTGCTTCAACCCATCCTAGGCTTTTGTCCCAGCAATGGTATTATTGGTATAAATTGGTATTTGGAATTGATATAAATTCCTTTTTGTTCAAAACTAGGAGAAGGGAGTTTGTGGAGTGTCATTTCAAGTGTTTTTTCCACTCATTGTGAATGTTCTGCATCCTTTATATCCAGTTTAATTTAAAATATTGGGATTCAAACCTCATTTTGGGGATTATACAATGTAATTGGTTTGTTATATGATGAGTATTTGATGATCTTCACGTTCATCATCTAATCAGGCAAAAAAAGCCATAAAATTATAATCCCAAAAGATGTTTAATAACAATTTAAACTATTGAAGGCTTTATTTAAGCACATTAGGGGATTATAAACTACTCTCTTTTAATGGTGCCAAGAGGTAGATTCAAGGACTTCAAACACCTTTTAAAAAACAAATTGCCACGATTTAAAAAAAAATGAATGGGCTGAGGATTTCTTTCATGTAAATCCCATAATTTAATCATTATTTTTGACTGCTTTTAAAACAATTTCCTTAAGAGGTTAAATCTTACTGAAAGGGGAGACTGAGCAGAAAGTAAAAGACATGGCTGAAAGGTGTTGACATTAAAGTGAAAGCATTTTTTCTCTTACGTGTTTGGATTTTTTACTGATTACTTGATGCCATGATATGAAACAAGAAAATTTAAAATAAGCAATATGCAATCTATTTAGTAAAGCTGTTATTTATAAAAGAATTTATTGGAAGTAGGTATTTTTAATCTAGTTGACAAAAATTGTCCCCATTGCTTCAAGGATGCTGTTGTGATATAAAACTTATACCATTTAATTCTGTAAGTTTTTTTTTTATATTAATGTTTTACTGGCTAGTAACTCAAGCTAAAACAAGTGGATTTCATGTCTTTTCTCATCCCTCCATAGCTATGAGATTTTGCCTTGGGAGAAGCATGGGGTTAATTTGGCTGCCTGTCCCTACTCCCATGTGAGGTGCTTGCCTGATTTTGAAAAGGAGTATAGTGAAAGGGTAGGTGGGTACAAAACTAGGGTACTGAAGACATGGAAAGGGGAAAACACTTGGCTAAACCAAGTTTTCTTTGTTCTCTTTTTGAGAGATTTGGAAGCATTAAAACNCCCCCGCCCAAAAAAAAAGAAAAAGTGCAACTTGCAGTGAGTCTCCATCCTGCACCAATTGGTACTTGCTCTGCAAAATGCCAGAGGGCTCCTGGAGCTCATCTGCGTAACAGGGGTCAGATTTCCATCCACTGGACTTGGAATGGGTGGGGGTGTCCTCCCACTTTATCCCAAATACACAAGTCTCCTCTTTCACTTGATTTTATTGTGGACAAAGCTGTAAAAAGCTTTCTTCCACATCTGCAAGACTTCTTAGTGCCAGCTGTTCCAAATTCCTGGGAAAAGCCAGGCTTTTTAGCTTGCCTTGAGTCACTTATGCACCGCTATCCCCTTGACTGGGAAGGTGGGAGCCCGGGCTTTTCCTGCTCCTGGCAGCAGGAAGACCTGTCAGAACATCCAACAAAAGCATTTATCACAGGTGGTGCAAGTAACCCACAATGGGGGTCCTCAGCTCCCTTGTGCTGGGGGAAGTGCTGTGGCAGTCATTTCCAATGGCAGAAAATGGGAGATGTTGTTATGGGAGAAGATAATTATTGTGGGGCTCTGTCCCAATTGAGTTTAGAGCTCCAGAAAGGAGGACAAAGAGGATTTAGGTAACTGTGTTTGGATTAGCTTCTTAACCCTTCAGAGTTTTATGGAGGACAGTGACTCTTAAAACCTCCAGCATTTTCTTTAATTGTCCTCAAATTTGTGGTTTTGACTTGCTATCCAACTTCCAAGGATTGGTCCATTTTCTAGCATGAGGGAAATTTTGCCATTTTGAAAGAAAACTGTTGGATTTTGGGTAATACCCTTGGCAATGCTTCTGTTGCTCCAGTTTCATGATTTCTTGGAAAGAGCATGTCTCATGCACTGTCTTGTAGATTATTTGTCAGTGCTAAGCTGTCCTACAAAACTTTGGTTTTAGAACCAGAAAGGAAAAATAGAGGATGCTTTAGTGAGTTAGTTCAAGGAAAACATTATTTACTTAGGCTCTTCTCACATCCAGAAGTGTGGTGTAGTTACAGCATCTGGTTCTTTTAACACCTGTGATTTAGCTTAATTTCTATTGAAGACAGCCATCATGTCTTAAACTACAGGGTATGCCACATCTCATCAAGGCTCCTCACAGGTCTTAGGAATGGCATTGGTCCAGGGAAGTATTTTGGTTGAAATCAGAAGGTAGCCAATAACCTGAGCCAAGAAGATTTTAGAGAGAGAGAGTGTGTGTGTCTCTATTCTCAAAGGTCTATCATACCTTTTTCTCAATTTCCCACAGTTTCTAGCTTGGAGGCACTATTGTGCCAATTTGGAAGCCACTAGCACATAAAGAATTTGAATTATTTTGAAGCTGCTGAAACACATTAGTATTTAGACACTAGCAGAATTTCACATCTGAGGAGAAGCAAGGGAATACTGAAAAGTTGAAACATGATAAACATTAATTCAGATGCTAAATTACACTTGCTCTGGTTGTACTAGAACTCCTTTTGTTTGCATAAATATTCTCGGAAATGAGTTTACCAGAAAGAATGTTTGCAGTAATAAGAATTTTTAAGTCAGCAGAAGATGCTTTGCTTTCTTCTCCACCCTTTCCTTTCTTTTATATTTGCAGCTGTGATATTTTGCAGCTTCATTTTTGAAATTAGCCTCCTCCAGTCAAGACATGGCAATGTGTTACATGATGCACTGTCTTTCTGCAGTCAAAGCAGACATACAAAATTCAAGTATCACCTTTGGAAGGGGGACAGAGAAGGAGGGAAAAAGTTTGATCACCAATTTTTAAATCTGGAAGTATCCGTGGAAATATTTTGGCGAATAGTTTGCAATATGAAGTGCATTAAAGGCAGCAACAGTATCTTGGCAAACAGTGGGTGAGCAGGAAATGAGGATAAATTAATGGGCTTGTTTGTTCATTATTAGTTGTTTATTTAGCTTGTCCTCTAACACAGTTGCTACAAAAGAGCCTATGTTGATTCTCAGATATGCTTATGTATGTAAGTGCCAGTGTTAATTTTTTGTTGGAAATCTAACTCCTGAAGCAGTTTCACAGCATGCCAGTGTGCTAGCAAATGACTTAATCAGATCAGGTAAAGTGCCAAAATACGAGGCACCAAACCAGTTGGGTGCATATCTGATGAGATGTGTTAATCTGTGGTGTAAGATAAGCTGCCTTTCAAATAGGGTCACATTTGGATGTGGTACATCAAGTTGTGTAAGATGCATTCCCTTGCTCTGGCATACACTATCCTACATCTGTTTGCATGAACTTAACCCTTGTCTGGATAAAACAAAGCAGTGATATTGTGGTGAGTATAGTCTGTCTGTTGCTCCAAGACAGGCATGAGACTTGGTTTTCTACCCATTTTAAAAAAGTTTTGTTTCCTTTTCCTGCATTTACCTTCAGCTACACAGAATCTGCACTGTTACAGTTTACATGCTTTTTCTTGTTGCATTTATTCAAGAGGCTGTAATTCCTAATATTAAGTACTTATGTTTACTGTCTGGCCATCAAAATTACCCAGAGAAATATTTTCCTTTGGAAGGGAAACTTTTTTTGGGGGTGTAAATTAAAATTTTCCATGGGTAATGCCATTCTTTCCAACAAAATGCTCGGCTGAAAATCCAATTTTCAATATTCATAGAGTCATTATTCATGGAACAAATGTATTCATAGAATTGTTAAGGTTGGAAAAGACCTTTAAGATCATCAAGTCCAACCAATCTTATCTTATTGATGAGTCATCATTGTACTTTCAGCTCCTCACCCTGTAAGCTACAGCAGTGCTAAATATATGTGTAAAGGGAAGGTAAGTAGGCAGAAAAGAGTTTAAGTTAATATGTAGTTATCTAATTTACCTTGCCTTTTGCATCATTGCCTGATTTAGACCCAGAGTATTTAGTGGAGTGCTCGTTTCACTTCAGTGGTGGGCCATCATTTTAATAAGGCAAGGTCTAGGAGCCTTACCACTTCATATTTTGCTTTATGAAGCAGAAACTTCTGCCCAGAAAATACTTCTCAGATTTTAGATATTGCATGAATATTCTTTTCTTGGCTACTGGTTGGCCCTTTGTAATCCAACCTGTACAGCATTAAACATTTGGAAGCATTTTTAAAAACAACCCAACCACAAAAAAACTTATTCTCACAATGGGTCCTCTGTCCCAGTGATCCAAAAAGCAAGATAGTCATGTTAGTGACACTAAAATGGTCACTTGAGTCACATTAGTAAAACCAAGGCACTGTTCATGATATAAAGATGTTTTCCAAAAACTGTTTTAGAACTTAGAAGGAAAATGGTGGGACTTTGTCTTGGGTGCCTTGCTCTGTTGATTGCTCTGAAGTCAGCTTTGAAGTGAAAGTCTTCTTCCTAGGCCATCCTTATTCATGTCAGACAGAGCTTTTGGGGTTCCCAATGATATTTTTGGAAAAGTAAATGCCATATTAGACAATCTGACTAGTTAATAGATTCATTGGCAGAACGCCACTTATTTGCCGTGGATTTTGTGCTGATCCAGGAACTGCACTGTGTTTGTGTGGGAACAGCAAAGAGGATAAACCCTTGATTTTGTTGCTGAAACCTGAGCATGGGTCTGTCCGTGCAGCAGGTTGTAAACCCCAGAGTGCTGTAAGCTGCAGTTGGGGTCGGAATAATTTTGATGCTGGTAATAACCCAAACCTTAGGATTCTTATGAATAAAATGCAGTTTTAGTAATGTTTTCATAAACAGCAGTAATGGTGGCATTTTAGTAAACAGTGACACTACTTGCATCAAAATTGCACCACATTGGCTTTTAAATTTCTCCACCTGTCTGTATGAATAGGATTTTCAATGTCAAGGCACACAGACAGCTGCTGCTTATGTGTTTTTTTTTTCTCCCTGTGTAGATAGTGTTGGCAAATCTGCAGCCATCAAGGCTGGTTTCTGATGTAAAATGGTACCTGACCTACCGGCTTTGGTGCTACAAAAGGAGCAGCTTTAATTACTAATGGTCGTGTTTTAGTTTTGTACTTGTTGATGTACAAAATGTCATTTTAGAGCGGTGTAACCTCTGGTTCACTTCCACCAGCGATGGAACACTGACTGCAATTATTTTCAAAATAATTTGTGTTCCTTGGTGGCAGCTTGCAATCCTGCCTTGTTGTCTCTCAGATAATTAGCAGGGGTCTGGTCCTCCAGGTCCCTGTGCCCCCAAGTCTTACTGGTACCCCACACCTTGGAGGGCTGTCCTGGATGAAAGCAAAATTGTGCTTACAAATCCCACTTGATTTATTTCTAGGACTGTTCCCTCCCTTGCAATAGGTGGGTGTAATACCCAGAAATTTGTGGAATCGATTTTGCCCTCTAACCCCTGGTAAGCTAGAGGGTTTACGTGGAGGCAGGGTTGAGGCATGCTGCCTCTCTTCCCAATTATGAACAAAAGGATGAGGCTCATGTGCTGCCTGGTGCTGTTTTGCTGGGCTGAGTTTGGTCAGAATGATCCAGTTACCAGCCTCATGCCAGGCCTTAAAAGGGTTAAAGATGCTAATGGTGCCGTTAAAAATCCAGCTTGCCAATGAGCTATTTTGTGCAAATGGTATAAATATAAGATACACTTGTCTGGCTCATTTGCAAGCATTCTTTTTGACTTCTTTCACACAACTGGTGTTTTTGTGTTTAATTTAACAAGAAATGAGTAGTAAATGAAAGCTGCTGCCTGAAATCCCACTGTGAGCGTGTTTTGCACTTGGCTCCCCAGTGAAAAGGCAATTTGTGAAATTATGTGATAGAGTAATTAGATGAAGCCGGGGCTTCTGATTGTTGCCATGCTTATGTGGTAAAGGTTTGCTGGGGAAAAAAAAATAAAAAACATGGATTATTACCCTGGCAAGTTGGCTCAAAGCTTCTTCATTTATTTGTAAACAGAATATTTAGTGACCGCATAGGAAGTAGCTGTAATCACCAGCTCGTAAAGAAACCACAGCAGAGCTTTTGGATTTTTACAGAGTGCTCATGTAAAATTTAAGCTGGGAGGCAGAATCCCTGTTAATGTAATTAGGATCTAATTTACCACCCTTTGCACACAGATGTAATAATGTCTAGATATTTATTCTATCTTTAAGCACATTACATATACTTCAGTGCAGCAGTTACTGAACAGAAACAGGTGTGAGCACTTTCCAGATTCATTTTTACACTGTAAACACACAGCGATTTAAAGGGAAATATTTACCAAAAAAAAAAAAAAAAGGGGGAAAGAATGTCTGCAAATGAGGCAGTAATGGACAGTTGCCCTTTATGTACTGATGGATTTCTCAATGGTTAAGTAAATTAAAGCAAATGCTAGAAAAATCAATAGGCTTGCAGAGTCTTGGTTGTGCCTCATAGACTTCAGGACAGAATGACAGATGTGGTGCATATGACCCATTTAAGTATTAATGCTTGGGAAATTGCCTCTGCGTGCAAGGTTATAGGCCTAGAAATATTGTTATATTAAATTACAGACAATGATATTTTTAAGTATATATGGAATTTATACGTTTCAGTTTAGTTGCTCTTCGGCATTACATTTGTCCTGGAAGATTAGTTATGGAGTTGTTTCTCTGGAACGGTAAATCAGGTTTAAAAAATGTTTGAGCAGTGAATTGTCTTTCCAGGGCTGCTGCAGATCGGCGAGCGTGTTGCACACTATGGGGGGACAGTGATCGTGTTAAATAAAAGTCACACAGCCAATGGGTTCACTAGTAAATGTAGCATGTAAGCGAGCCTAAATTAAATACCATTAAAAGGCAGCTTTTGAAACAGTGAGAGGGCTGGTGTGGTAACATAGGGTTGCTGTTAAATTGGGGCATTCTGTATGACTAAACACTAAAGTGAAATACAAAGTGCGTGGTCAAGATGAGCTAAGTAAGGTAACCACCAAGACAGATCTTTCTCGTCTTCCCCACGTGCTGCAATTAGAAGGGGTGAGTTTGTATGGGCAGGATGAGTAAAAACTAACCCCACACAGAAGTTGTCCTGAAATGGAGATGTTCGATTAATCCAAGCAGGCAGACGAGCTCTAGATGAAATAGTGTTTGCCATCTCTGATTTCTGTCATTTCTTGCTGTACTTCCACCCAGGCAGCAGGGAAGTAGACCAAGTTAATTGTCTCTTTGTGGCATCTCTGGCAGGAAGAGCGTGAAAATAGCTGGGACCCTGATTTTGGTGTTGGCGTGAAGGCAGAGCAGTGTGTTGGCCGTGCTTGCTGTTGGTGACAGCCCAGCATACCTTGCCAGTTATCCTGACTTCACCCCAAACACCTGTTTCTGTGAAGGGAGCAGCGGATGCATTTTATATACAACTGCCATGTTTAATATTAGAAAGGAGCTTTAGACTTTGTCAGTATCCCTGCTATTCCTTGCTAAAGCCATTACATAGGAAGTGTTTTCCTCTCAGACATGAATTTTCATGTTTTGCTTCCATTTGTTCATTAGATTTTTTTTTTATTATTTTTTTTATTTCTTTTGTTCCTTGATTATCTCTGATATTTGATGTTCAGGTACCACTGTCTCCCTTCTGGCTCTCTCTTTTCTGACTTTTCTCTTCCTTTTCCCTAAATCACGAAAACTCACTGTGGAATAAAGCAAAATCATCTTCAGGGGGTATTAGGGCTGCACACTGCTACTGGGAGTGCCAGTGAGACGATGACATTGTGGAGGGGCAGATTATTACTTTTGGGCCTGCTGAGGACCTATTTGTGTATTGAGGTTGGATGAGAGCGACTGGTGCTGAGGGCTGTCAGGCCAGGGCTGAGTGATGACAGACCCTTGTCATTTGCCCACGTTCAGCTTCATTGCTATGGTGACAATATGCGCTGATGAAAGTGGCCGCTGAGGGTTGGACAGCATCCTCCATGGTTGCTGTAGCCGACAGCATCTTTGCAACAGTGTGTTTGAACTGCTGATGGCCCTCGGTGTCAGAGCAGCATCAAATCTCTAATGACAGAAACTCTCCACAGGTTTTTGGGTCCACAGGGATAATGCTCATGGCACCATCACCAGTCTCAGCAACTTCTTGCATCAGTGACAGAAATTGTCTTTACCTGTTTTAGTCCTTTTTCTGTGCCTCGTGGTGGATTTCCCTGATCTATTTTGTGTGACAAACAAGCTAGGTAAGCTGGCACTTACCTGCAAAGCGTGGGGTGGCTGTGGTCCTCCTCCTGCCACATGCAAGGCAAACACATTAATCAGCATATAGGCAATGGCTGCTTTCGTTAAATATACGTGTGAGGGGCCCTAGTGAACGGGCTCTTTTGTTCCCGACCAAACCAGAAGGGATCAAAGGTCAGCAGGAACCCAGAAGTCATCAGTCAAGGAGGGTTTTGCTGAATCCCGGGCTTGTCAGCTCCATAGTCACCCCTGGCAACTTGGGCTGCCGCCTGCTTGCCTTCCCCACTGCCTGGCGCAGAAGTGGAGCATCCGGTCTCTCAGTTGCTGCAAAAAGATGCTGACATAAAGTCGTCGTTTGAAATACAGTGTGAGCATTGCCGTGCTCCTCTTTGGTATCCAAGTTATTTGAGAGTGAGATTACAAAAATGATAAGTTGGCTTTGTAGAGATCTTTTTGCTGCATTCATCTTTAGGATGTGTTTTAAGGCTGCAAATTCATTTTTGGTTTAGTGGCAAATGGCAACCCAGAAAGAAGCAGCAGCATACTGCCAAAATGTGCTTCAATTCTTCTGCATATAAAAGTTCCCTTCTAAAAAAACTTCTGGTATGGCATTTATTTCCTTTGAGCAGATCGATTTATTTTCCCTCCCCTCCCTGTGATGTTAAAGTATATTTGGCAGTAATCAGTTTATCCTTATTAGAAGCTGTGGTAAAAGGCAGAGTTGCTGAGTCAATTCACTCCATTTACTTCCCCTATTGAGCCTTAATGTGTCCCAGTCCCCACCCCTTACAGTGAAAACATCATCAATTATAGGGCTGACAGGAGCCTGGGACTCAGTGTAAGTTGCTCCTTGGGGTTATTCATCTTGCACCAAAAAAACCGGCACTCAGCAATATTCATCACTTCTCCCTTCCTAAAATTATTGAGTAAACAGTGAGGTGAATTATCAGAGGGTAAAAAGGGGGAAAACTGAATTTGAATATGTTGGAGGCAACTTTGGGCCCGTATGGCAGGGGCAAGCTGCCCACCACTTTTTAATTTGCTGCTGAAGCTGGAGGGCTGGAGGCCCAGTTATCCTTCAGCCAGACACCTTACTTCTTCTCATAGCTTGACCTACAAGAGCTTTTCTATTTTGGCACCTGGGCTGCAAAAGCAGCTGCAGCCCTGGAAGAGCAGCTTCAGCACTGATGCAGCAGAGATGTGCTGGATGCCCAACTCTCTGTCAGCTCCTTGGGGAAATACATTTAAAACACTGGTCAGTTTAGCCCAGTATGATCCCATGATATTTGTATTTATTCCAAACATCCTGAATCCCCTCTGGTGGAAAATAATTCAAAGTGGGAACCTATCCTCACTTTGAATTTTCAGAGTTTTTTAGAGTTTTTTTAGAAAATGTGATATGGTAAAGTCTTTTCCTCTAAAACATCAATAATAAAAAAAGCATGGAATAGAATTTGCTTTATTACCATTATCTCCCCTTCCTACAAAACAAAGCAAAAAAAAGCCTATCCAGCAAGCGAATCCAGACATGAAAACCTCAAACTTTGGGCTTATTTAAATTTTCAAAGTAATCTTAAAAAAGAAAGAGGCTCTGCTTTCCTTTACCGAAAAAATATAATGCAATCACGGTAAGCGAGGAGAAATTCCCTTAGCCATATACCTGGTTTGTTTTTACACCCGGTGCTGCGGTTAGATGGTTGTCTAAATAAACAGAGATTAGGTGGAGGGCTTTATCTCAAAGCTGGCACTGGTTATCACACTGCTTCCTCCCACTCCCTCCCTCTGATTGTGAGTTGTATAAGAAGACTTAGCAAGCATAACTTAGAGCCGATAACCTTTGAATGTTAGTTCAAGGAAGCTGTGCCATAGTAACAGCAACAAAAAGAGAAATTATGCAAACTCTGTTACAGACTATTCAAACAACTGGCAATTTGACCCTAATTCTGATTTAAAAGGAAAAGTATTTGGTAAGGTTTTTTTGCTCCTAGAGTTCTATTTGAATTTAGCATGAACAATAATATTAATATTTGAGCAGTAGTTAAAAAAAAAATTCCAGGAATAAACTCAAGTTTATTCTTCAAAATCACTCTAATTTGGGGGTCTTAATTTAAAATTGCTTTAACAAAAGGAACCTGTAACGTTTCATTTGGCCAAATTGCTCCAGCCCTGCAGTTGAGGGATAAATTGATCTTGATACAGCCCTGGAAGAAGACACTGTTGACATTTGCGTTTGATGGTAAATTATATATATTATATATATATATATATATATATGTATATATATATATATACACACACACAAGCAAGGGACACAAAGAGAGGTTGCCAGGTGATAGGCAGCTTCTGGCTCTCCATGAAAGTAAACAAGAAAAGTCCTCCTGGTTCTGCAGCGGTGTGAAATCAAAATACGCCTTTTCTAAGTGTATCTTGGTGTGCTGATGGGCAGCATACAACATGCAAAGAGGAGGAGAAGGATCTTTGGGGTCTTTGCAACATGCTGTCCATGAAACGAAACAAAACAAACCAGCAAACCACAGCCAGGGAGAGGCAGGAGGGGGAAGGCGTCCATGCGCTACCGCAAGGCAATGTCATCACGATGTTGGGAAGCCAACTCACAGCGAGCGGGTGAGCGCGGGCATCTCTGCCCTTGTCGTTCGCATTACCGCAGTGCCACGCGCCCAGTTACACAATGCGTGAAGGCGAGGGTTATTTCTAGGACAGATAATTGAACATTAATACTCGTTGACATTGTCGTAGGAATGATATGTCAAGCTGACAGGGCCTATGTGCTTGCATCTGCTGATCGGCTGCAGACGAAGGGGATGTTTGGCAGATTAGACCTGGGGCCTTGCTGCTACCGAGCCAGGGATGATACAGCCTTTAATCATGAGCTGCCATCTTGGGCTGCCTTCCCAAAAACAGTGGGCCCCTGCTTTTGGGGGTGGAGGGCATGGTTCGCAAACCTGCATTGACCCCCATACATGCCTGCAAACCTCTGTGTGCATAAAGATTTGTGTACGCGTATAAAACACATTGAAGAAGAGCATCCTTGATGCCACATACACATGAGTGCCGCCGTCGTCTGAAGCAACTGTTTTCAATCTACTAACGTGAGAATAAAAGGCAGCGGAATAGTCCAGAAGTTCTTCAGAAGCATTGAGAGCATGATCAAGTTGGATGAGGTGTTTCTGATTATCTCTATCTTAGGAAGTAAATGACATAAAAATGGTAGCAGAGTTAGCTTTGTTTTTTTTCTGGCATGTGTTTTGTCTCTCTCTTCTTCTAGATGTCAACAGACCCTTCAAGGTAAGGGTGCTGTAGATAAAGTAGTTACATTGCAATCACTCTTGTCCCCTTCCAGCCAAAATCCTGCAAATGGTGCCTTTCAATATAATTTCATAAAAAATCTTTAGAGAGCTAATGTCTTTCTCACAGCATTTCTACAGCCAGACTTTGCTGCACAAGTTCAGAGGCATGAGAAGCAGATGGAAAACAATTGCAGAGGCCTCTGACACTGGAGTCAGTTCTACTTTCTTAAAATAGGGCTAAAAATCATGTTTGTAATATCTTGTGTATAGTTTGGCTCTGCATAAAATGCTACAAAATAGGGCCCTTGAGAGCATCCATTACCACATTTTGGTTAACATCACAGATTTTAAAAATCCCAGTTGTACTGAAGCCATGAAATAAAGCTTTCATCTGTAAAGATCTAGTTTCTCTTTGTTATTAAAATAAACTAAGCCATTAAACAAAATATATGCATATAATAGTAAAGTTCATAATCTCCTATCATCAAAATGATAAAATCAACTTTTTTTTTAATTGGAGCAGTCATCTTAAAAAGGTTCCAGTATAGAACAAGATCAAATGTGCCTAGTTGCTCTTTCTTACTTTGTAACTTGTTAGTGGTGACATTTTTTTGGTCTTTAACTACTTTCATTTAGGTCTTTCTAAAATAAATGAGTTTTGTTCAGAAAGGAGGGAAAAGTGGAGGGGGATTTTTGAGCTTGAATTGAAAAGATTAATTGATTATATCTTGTTACTGTTCTTGTGAATTGTTAATGGCCATCACATCATAAATGTGCTGAAAGCAACATGCCATCTCGATGCTTTTGCTTCCAAATATGTGGATTATCTCTTTAATGGTAGTTTCTGTGAAGGCATCTGCATGTGTGTGTGGTGCTTGTTGTGCTCAGACCTTGAAAGAGACCAGGCAAGAAAGGGATGCTCAGGCTGGGGATGGGGTGGGCACTGGCTGCTTATAGTTGACTCTATTTGGATTTTTGGAAAACTCCTTCCAAAAAACTCCTGTCCTGGTCTCATCCATTCACCATCCTGTAGAAGATGCCCAGCAAGGGTCTCACCTTACAAAGCTGAGGACATATCCCTTAGGCAGCCCAGGCTTTGGCCATGTCACTGCAGCTAAGTGCCAGATCTAAGGTTACATATGTGAAGACAGGTTTGCCATTTCAGGGCTCATCCCCAGGTGTTGGCTGATACCAGCCCTTGGGAAATACCTCACACCATGAATATTTCACTGAAATACAAAGCTTCGTTCCACCAACCCTCTGTGAGGGAGGATGCAGTTAGGTCTTTGGAGGCTTTTGAAATCCAAGTGAAATTGGTAGAGACCTGCATTGAATTTGGGGGAAAAGAATATTTTTTATGACGGAGTCCTCTTGGTCCAAGAAATTTTCTAGGAGGGAAAAGTCACATCCTGTTCCAAGTCTTTTTAATGGCGTTTTTATAATGATGAGAACCAATGCATAGTGAATTTCTGGGCAAATATATGTTAATTTAGGGTTGAATCTGGAGATTTGGACAATTGTGATGTGCCTTTTCCCAACTCTCAGGAGATCTAAATCACACTTTTTTTGGTGCATATTCTTATGCATAGAAATATCATCCTGGGAACATGTTTATTTTTTATTTATTCTGAAATTAGTTAGCATCAGACTAGTTTCTTTGCTAAGCTGGTTACATAATTAATTAGAGCAGTTGTTTTCTTTTGGAAATTTCTCAGTTCATCTCTCAGAGTTAAATTTCAAGGCCAGGCTAGTCAGAAATTGGATTTCTGTACAGGCCTGTACCCTGAAGCTAGTCAAAGGGATTTCACACACTAAATGGGTGTAGATAAATGAATTCTCTAGCCAGAAAGCAGAATTGCTTAGTCAAGTTTACTGAGTTAAAACTTGTCTGTATTATTCATATATGCAATTGCACTGAACTTGGGTTATTTTAGCAGAAGACAACTCATTAGACCTAAGGAATGAAGAAGGAATTTATGAGGGACTCTCATTTTAAAGGTAAAAATAATGGAGAGTGAACTTATGGGGAGGTAAAAGCTGGGATGGATAAAATGAGAGCTCCTGAAATAGCTGGTTGGGTGCTGGAAAGAGAAGCCCAGCTCTAGCCCAGGTAAATTGCATTTGAATTTCAACCTCAGATCCGTATGCACTCTTCTTTGGCAGATGTTGAATTGATAATGCCTGTGTGTTAAAGAATTCTGATTGTTTCTTTTGCCACCTTAGCAGCTTATGAAAATGCAAGTAGCCCTGCCTAATGAATATTAATAAGAGTGATGGCTGGATAATACACAAGCCTGTGGCTCCTTGGAGCTTGGATGGGGTTAGTTGGAGGATTGTTGTGACTGGGAATTTACATGCTTTTTAAGAATAAACTTCCTGAAAGCTTTTACATTCTCCTTTAAAAGCTGATGTTTGTTCACAGTACCATGCTCATGCATGCATGGGGATTTTTCCCCCTTTCCCTTTCTAGATACATGTGAGATTAGTACTGCAGATGGCATGTCTATGTTTTTTAAAACAAGGCAATTTATTAGATGAGAAGAGAAAGAGGCCCCATCTCTTAAATTTACTTCAGTCCAGGGTTAATTGTATCAATAGCAATGTTTTGTTTTTTTTTTATTTTGCTTGTTTATTTTTGCCTTTTCCCACACCCCATTCTCCCAGGCAGCTGTGGCAGTTATTAGCAGGGCAGGGAAATGACACTGATGAATTCTGCATCTCCAAATGTCCTAGGAGGCTTTAAAGCCCATTTCATGCAGTTAGTTAATTGGGCGGCTCGTTAGGCCCATTGCCGGACCTCACACGTGGCAGTCTCATAGCAGGGATAGTTGTGGAGTGGCTGGAGGATGGGAGGGCTCCACGGACTTGACTCTTCAGCTGGAGCCCCATGGGCAGGCGCTGCGTGGAGCTGGTTGGAGCTCCCAGTGATGCCAGGGCTCAGTGGTGACACTGGCAACATCCCTCTGTTTTCACCAGCACTGTTCTCCGGCTCTGCTGGAGCAATCCTCTCCAGACCTCTGTTTACTCATTTGTAAAATTACCTATTACCAACTTTCCTGTCTGTGTCATAGGTCCCATTTGATCTGCTCTTCTTCCCCCAGACTCTGTTCCCAAAACTGCTAATTATGCAAAAAACCAAGGTGCCCTTTTTAATGGCTTCCTGCTCATTGTGAGCTGCAGGGGCAGACTTGAAAAGGAGGGTTGGAGTGGGTCAGAACTCAAAAGCAAATAGAATCAGAGAGATGTTTATTTATTATTAAAAGAAACTCACAATCTGGTCTTGATAGTAAGGACTGTTGTGATGCTTCATGGGTGGAGTTCTTTTTCAGAGCGGTGGTTTGGGGCTGGATACTCTTGGAGGGCTTCATGAAGGCTCAATGAGGGGATTTTATGAAGATTCAGCAATTAAGATGCCTCTGCATTATCATTTCTGCCAAATTCATAAAAGGACTTACTGTGCATTCACTTTACAAGTAAACTTACTGTTTCTAAAGCTTTGAAACATGAGGGAGACCCCCAACTTCAAAACAGAAACATGTATGCAGTACATTTCTCCTTTTGCAAAAAGCCTTTTCTTTCCCTTCTCTTGTCATGACAAAAAGGCTTAATTTTTTTTTTTTTTTGCCAATATAAGGGGAGAAGGAAGAGGGGAAGAGTCATTAAAATGCAGTTCTTTCAATTACGTCCCGTTATTTGTCATCTTTATTGCTTTTCTATAGTTTTCATTGCACCTTTAATAGCACGCCTGGTCAGGAAAGGTGAGCTGGAATGTGAATGCACTTGGCTGTGCCGCTGTCAGTGCCTACGAGCTCTGCTCGAATCCCAGTCCCTGTAGATTTTAATGTCCCCGCAGACTGCTGGCAGCCTGCTTCCAGCTGTGGCAGGCATGATGCAGTGAATTGCTTTTCAATGTTCTTTACTCAAATAGGCAGTAATTACAAGCTTAAAGAGGTTTAGTGGTCCAGTAAACTACATAATCACCCCTGAATTAGCCTGGGCTCATCAGTTGCAGTCCAGCAACCTCAAGACTGCTGTTTGTATGCAGGCTTTATCACGTAGCAACCTGAGCAGCAGGTGTGGAACAGCAAGAATCCCCCATAAACACAACTGTCTACTGGGGACAATGATCTCTAATGAGATGAGGCTACAGCATCACTGTAATTTAAGTGGGAAAATTAACGCCAGAGAATGTGCACTACTTCCAAGAGTCTCTGCTTCTTCAGAGAACAGCAGTGCTTTCCTGGCTTCTTTTTTTTTTCTTTTCTGTCCTTCTTTCTTTTTTTTCTTCCCAGATCTTTAAATGCATCTTCCTTTTTTTTTTTCTTTTCATGAAGAACATATTGTGGTTTTGCTTATAAGTTGAGTGGTCTTTATTCTTCTACAAGGATATGTTGTGAATATTTAATGGTGGACAGGGCATCTGTTCAAGGACTTTCCATGCCAACAAAGCAGCATTGCAAAATAGCAGCTTTATCTTTTCATTTCCTTCCTCGGTGGTAGTTTTCTTTGTTGTTTGTTTTGTTTTCAAATAGAAAATGTAAAATAGAATGTAACCCTCCTCATCTTGGTGTTGAACCATTGGCACCTCAAAGTGTTGGTTGCCTTGAACTCTCTTTGTATGATTGCTTGGTTGCTCCATGAAAAAGGAGTTCAAGTTCCTGGCAGGAGGAATTTCCAATTTGCTTGGTGGCTGCTCTTTAAGGGTGCTGCCACCTTGGGAAACCTGCTTAAAGCTCCTGCTCCATCCAAAAGTCTGAGGTTCATATTGGAGATCTGGCTGAATACAGCAACCTTCTGATCACACAGGTGTGTAGAGTAAGGGATGAAGGCAAAGGGGAGTGTTTTTATCCCTCATTTACAGGAGGAGTTCCTGAAGACAGCCTGGGAAAAAGAGGAAAAAGCACAAATAAAAGCTTTCGGCTTAACTCTATGGGATTACAACTGCTGGCTGTGGTGTTTCCCAGAGATTGCAGAGTTATTTCCGAGCCCACCTGTTTAGAAAGTCATTTGAGGTAGATAAGGACAGTGACTTATTGCTGAGAAAAGGCTTCTGGTTAGGAGGTATTTACCTGGGCTAATCTGTCTTAGGCTGGCTCTAAAAACAACAGCAGTGCTTTTATGGAGTTATCAGTTAGTCAGGATTTCCTTTGGTGTGCTGGTGATATTTTTTCTTCCTTCCCAAAAGCTGCTCACCTAGGGAAGGCTGGGGTTTGCCTTCCTACCTTTTCGCAGCTGCCTGATAAAGATGTTGGCTTAACTGTAAAGCTGAGTTTCAAGGCTGTGAATTTTAGCTCTAAGGCGGTAGCAGTCAGATGATGCATTTCCTCAGTTCCTTTGGTGTCACTTGGCTGTAGTGTTTCATAGCTTTGGCTGTGTACTGCACTGAGGAGAATTTTGCTAATCTTTTGGATGCAATTTTTCTTTAAATTTCCCTGTCCTTTGTTAGTTTTAGGCTGTGAAAGAAAAACAATAATAATAACAATAGTAAAGAAAAATGGCGGAGGATGCAAAGTGTATCACCCACGTCACATTAGCACAAATAGTCTTGATCCTAGAGTAAAAAAATTCCTTCCTAAGTTTTTTAAGCAAAGTTAATATGTATGTGCAAGCTGTATGTGTGTGTTTCTGTGTGCACATACATACAGGCACCAAAGGAATGCTTAACATGGGAAAAGCTCCACTCAATTACCCTGGTATGGTGTGGGAGTGTCTGCATAGACTCAGCTTGAACTGAAAACCAGTAGGAGCCAGAGTAAACTCCAAACACTGAGGTCTATCAGGGTGTCTCCAAAAGGAAATAGCAGAAGCACCATTGCTTGGACTAGCTAAAGCTCAACTGGAAAAGGCTGTGGGTAATAATATATGGTATGAAAGGAATAATATTGTAGCAGCCAGGAGATGGATTAGATGAGTTAAAAGGTTTTTCCATTTTCTGACTTCTGTAATATCCTGTGCAAGGGATGATCTGAACTTTTTTTCCTTAATGAGCGCTCACATTATGAGTAATTTGATGGGGCCACCAGAGAAGTATTGGCAGCGCATCCCAAGCCATACCATGTCTCTCCATCAGCCTTGGAAAGGATATTTATGTTAGTGAGTGCCAAAACTTGTTCACAGACAACTCTTGCAAGAAAATTATTTACAAAAGGGCAAATGGGAAAAAAGGAGAAGTGCTTTTTTTTCCCCAGCATAACTTCTTCATTTAAAAGGGTCACTATTGCCAGTACCTCTTTTCCCTCCATGTAAACCCCCACAAAGGAAACGTCTCCTCCCTGCCTCTGCCTGCAAAACCACCCCAGCCCCTGTTTAATTAGGTTGGCTGTGAACACATGTTCAGATTTTAAAATTTCTTGGGTATTGGCTCTGCCTTTTACACCCTGCATTTGCCTTTGGAGAATCAGATTCTGCCTCCTTTCCTCACCTTTTATTTTTTGTCAGGGTTGCCAAAGCAGCCTGCAAACCCTTTCTAAGGGACACGACAGGCAGTGTCTCAGAGCCCATCTCATAGGGATGGGCTGATGCAAAAGCCCAAAACAGCAGCTTATTTGCCTCGCCATAGGAATACTGACAAGTCAAAGGGATGCAGCATTGATTCACACTGCATATTTTGATGCGTTTTTGACTTTAGAAGACCAAGCTCATCTGTTGATCTTGTGTTCATAGTTTGCAGTTCAATAACTGGCAGCACCAGGATTTATTAACAGTAATGTTATGAAAAAGGCCTTACCGTGGGGATATTAAACTATTACAATAAGTTGAGGAAATATTTTCTTTTGAAAGAGGAAAAAGCTGGCTTTGTCTGCAGCATGACCATGTCATATGGACTAAGTTTTCTTGCAGTGCTGAAAAAGCAACAAGGAGCTTGAAATGCCAAAGCCAGCTCACACTTCAATAGCATTATCAGGCTGACTCACTACTCTAAGCCAAGGAAAAGACTGTGCAAACTTTGCACAGGCTTTTTTTCCTCCCAGCCTCAGAGATGCATTTCTAATAAAACAACTTCCTTCTCAGTGTTTTAGTATTTCCTCCAATGTGCAAGCCAATCCCATGGGATAAACAGGATCGAGTTTGCAGCTTCCGAGTTGAATTTTTTTCCTTCTCCCCCCTCCCTACCAGGTCACCTCAACTTGGCAACTTTTTACAGCCTTGCCTGAATATAAAGCAGGTCACAGGGATGGTCTATAAACCTATTCAGGCAGCCTGCAAAATAGGCAAGGGGACTCCACGCGTTCTCTTTATCGCTCCCTCTCAACATGCTGGTGGCCGATGAAGAAAGGAGGTTGCAATCTTATGACTTTATGGATAGTGATCCAACCATTTTTTGGCTACTTTTTGAGTGCAGAAACCCCCGTTATTCTTTAGGAGGCCAGAATGTGTGAGGATCTAGGACTCGACTGCTATAAATTCAAGCTCTGTTCTTAGACTACACCATGCACTGCTTTTGTAATGCAAATGGAAGGCACAAAGTGTCCCTTTGATAATGTGCAGTCAGGAGACAAAAAAAGCATTCACTGCAACAGTAAAACTAATTCATAAAGCTGAGAGACAATAGGAAAGCATTTTGGATATAAAAAAATAGTAATTTCTCGTAGACCAACTTGATCATTAATGTAAACAGTTCAAATGCAAACCACAAAGAAGTTGGGGAAGGGGAGAGACCCGAATTGCTGTGCTGCCACCTTAGCTAACCCTGGACAAGTTTAGGTAAAGCAAGAATATAGGGTTCAGCATAAAGTCAATGTGCAGTTTGTCACTGGACAGCTGATCCTTGGGCTTTATTCTGGATATTGAGTTAGCCTGGGTTTCTCTTCAGAAACAAGAAAATCACAGTGTTGAGATTTTTTTTCTTTTTTTATTTTGATGTTAGAAAACAGTTAATAAACACTCCTGGGGCATAAATTTTAGGGGGGTGATTTCATCACTTACCAGAGTTTAGCTCAAGGTCATCTCACCTTGGTACATGGCACTGAGCTCCGGAGGAGGCGGAGGGCTGGAGGAAGAGGATGAAAGGGTTTCCGAAGTGTTTCTCGCGGCTCGGTCAGCTGAGCGGCGGCACTGCCACGATAAGGGCAATGCTGGACAGTTGTCACAGCCTCCTCCAAACAGAGCCTGCAGCCTTCCTCTTGGGCATTGCTTCTGCCTCGGTGCTGTCGTGGAGCTGGTTGGCAGTCTTGGTGCTGAGCTGGTTCGGTGCCGTGAGGAATTAGTAATCTGGGGGGTGAGAAGGGCAGGATTATTTTCCCATTTTTCTGGCACCATTATGCACTGCTGTCGCAGAGGAGGAGGGGAGGCAGTGCTATTGATGCCGGGTTACAGATGAGATAAAGTCTGTCGCTGTCCTGGCATCCAGCATTTGCTGCCTGGGGTGGAAAATTAAAGGAAAGGAGTACATTTGGACAAGGTGTAACATTAAGAGACAACCTTGGATGCTTTCCATCTGTACCTAATGGAAACTTTACCCACCATCTGTACTCAAAGGTGATTAAAAAAAATCTTATTGTTTCTTTTGCTAAAAATGCTCTCAAACTGCATTAAAAAATGAGTCTTTATTAAGGCTACTGCTTGCTAAATACCATTCATAAAACAGTGTCGAGAAAATATGATGGAAAGTTAAATTTTTCTCTCTGTCACTTTGATTTCTTTGTTACTGCTAAAATGACTGCTCTGACTCATATTTTGCATAGTTATTTTTACCTTTTCAAATGTTCCTTAACTGTTCATATTACCCTGGGCAAATCCCCCAGGGATAATTTTCATTTGCATGCAGACTTTGATGGTGTTATTAAGCAATCACTTTCTGTACTAAGTCATTATTAAAAGTAATACCACAGAGCCTCAAAAACACATTAATGGTGCCAAACAATCCACATTTCAGTGCTAGATTTATGGAAAGGGAAAAGCACAAGGTCTCATATCATTCAGTGGATGCTGCTGTATAGCTCTGTAGCAGCAGCAGGCTTGATCAGAAAATATCAGAGCCAAATTCAGAGCCCTTATCTGTCTGTTGTCAGCCTTATGTCTTTAAATGCTCTTTTTTGTTTTTTGTTTTTGTTTTTAACCTGCCTCCTTCCTATTTGTTTTTCCGCTTGGATTTATCTTTTCCTCTGGCCTTGGCAAGAAAGCCTGTCTGCAGTCTTCCAGTATACACAAGCTGGGCTGGTTCTGGGAAGGAGGGTCAGCCTTCCCATCTGTAATCACTGTTTTATGGCTTTCACTCGAGGTGTTAATGCAGATCAAATGGAAAACAGTCCAGCATGAGTGTTACAGCTTCTCATGCTGCCCTGCATACAGTCCCAATCGTTAATTCTGATTATAAGACCTAAAGGTAATTCTGTTTGCTCTCCTAATGCATTGCAGCTCTCCCGGTGGTCCGGTGTCTCTTTTCTCCAATTCCCATCTTGATCAATTGTTTGCAAATAATTAAGCTTTTAAGAGATAATGGTAGGAGCTAATGTACACAACAAAGTAAAGGTCTCAAGTCACTGTTTATTGAACAGTTTGCCTTGATAACAAAGTGATCCAGAGTGATAGGTACACTTGTCAGCTGAAGTCACAGCAGTGTTTTTAATCATTTATATATTTAGTAAAATTATAGAACATCTCAAGCTGGAAGGGACCCATAAGGACCAAATCCATCTCTCTCCTCTTCACACAACTACCTTAAACTTAAGCATTTGACTAAGTTATGTTTTATATATATTCATACAAATATAATCTATACACACACAATATATATACATCCATATCTATGTGCATTTGTCTTTATTCCTTCAAATAGCCATTAGAAAGTTTTCAGAAGACACTGCTCATTCTTGCTTAGGTAAGACCAACAGCAACAGTTTTTATTGAATTTCCTATTTCTTCATAAAATGGCAGTTCTCAGGGTTTCCCTCTTTCTCTCTGTTGCAACGTGATGTCTGCCTTTGCCTGTAGCACAGGCCTTCCAAGCCCTGTGGGTGGGAATGCAACAAGGCTTTGAATATTTTTATAGCAACCTAGCCTGTGGCACGCTGGTTCTTTGTCAAGTCATTTCTATTATTTTATTTTATTTTTAGTCTACAAAGGAACAACTCGTATGATCCACAGAAAGCTTATATAATATTGTTGCTTCGTGTTTAAGATTACTTTAAAGCACACTGAATCATAGTTAAAAAGTCTGCCGCACTGTGACCCTTTAGCTTAGAGGGATTAGCTGTGTGAAATCCCAGACTGTCATGTGATTATGGCAATTACAGATTTATCATGAAATTAAAAGTTTATGCTGTACTAGGATATGAAAAAAAAAATCAGATGACCTTAGACATACCATAATTTGAGGAATTTGTAATTCGGGACTTTTAAAGCAATTATTTTTACAGTGACAATATTATTCTGATGGCTAATTTTATCCAGTCTTGTCTATTTAAAAAAAAATGTCCAGAACAATTGAAAATTGCTTAATGGAGACAGACTTCTCAATTCCAATAGCTAGAGGCTGTCTAGTAATTATTGCTTGCTGCATGAAATTAGACACAGTTTGTTCAATTACTTAAAATTAGATCACATGTAAGGTGGCAAAGCAAAATAAGAAAAAAAAAAGAATAATTCTGTCCTTCCTTGGTAGCAAAGTATTGAAATGAGAAACACGCTGTAAAGATGAAAATGTTACAAATCATCTCTGTAGGGTTTGGGGGTTTTTTTGTTGAAGGGAAGCAAAATGTTGTGTTCAGATTGACGGACATAAGCATGACTGTTGTGGATGAATGTATGTAGAAGGCAGACAGTAAAATACATGCTATATTTTTGCATGTGTAAAATGCAAATTACCCTTTAAAAACAAGAAGTCAAATCCCCTTCCTTCTGTTTTTCACTTTACAATTCTGGAGCTGTTTCATGTACACACAGAAAATACAAGGGATGGTTTACAGGTGTGCAGGTCATCTGTGGGCTTCCTGTCAAGAGAACAGTACTTTAAAAAGAATTGAGAATTTATCAACATTTTTGGCTGATAAAAGATAAAAAGTCTCTTATGGAACTGATGGCCATGGTGGTGGGCTTTGAAATGGATGTATTGAATGAAGAGTAGTTCCTGGAGTTACAACAAAAATCCCTGTTTGGTGATGTGAGGTGATACTTGTGTGTAACATAGCCATGAGAAGTCAGACTATGCTGTTTACAAGAATATGTAAAATTTGCTAAATAGCTATAATGCCAAGGAGATTGTGGAATTTTATGAGGTTTTAAATTCCTGTGCTTTACAAGGGTTCCGTTTATGTCGCATGTAATATTACACTGAAGAATATATCCAGAGAATAAGGGAATATTTGGGGGGGAAAATAAAGCATGAATGTGTAACAGTAAATACTTTGTGACAGTCAACTGCTAAATGGTGTTGGGATAGGACTAACCACTTATATCTAATGATCTTTATTGAAATGCTATTAAGCACCTTGAAGCAGTTCAGGCCTGAATCAAATATGTACTGAGACTTGGGCATCCAGGTTAGGAGCTGAACCAGCTCGTCAAAACAGGACTTTTCCTTGAAACTGTTATATTTGCAGTATTTGGCCATTTTCTTTTGGGGCAGTGACATTTTTGCATAGATGGGAAGGACAGAAATTATATTTCTACATTTCAGACTTGGTTGTGGTTTTTGCTGTTGATTTATTAAGCAATCTGTATTCATGCAGAAGCAAATTTTCTGAGAAAGCAAATCAAGTTCTCACAAGAAACTTACGATTGAATTATAACATTATCTTCAATTAAAGGAGTATTTATTTTCTGTCTCTTAGGATTAGCGCAGCACAGCTATGCTAATGTCAGGCAAAAATGTGCTGATTGTTGACCTTGCATTGGCCTGTGTTCAAAACACAGGCATTTGTTTGTGTTCAGGATGCTGATCTTATTTGCAAATTATTTTGGGCACTGGCAAGTTTTACCTTCACTATCTCAGAAAACATCAGTGTGTTTTAGTTTTACAGAGAAGCACTTTATCACATTCTTTGTTCTGTTAAAAACAGAAAAAGGAAAATAATTAGATTATTTTACTCTAATTGGTCATTTGAGACAAGTGCAAAAAATTTTGAGCTAATGCAACAAATATCCTTCTCAAGTATCAAGGTACTGTCAGTATCCTAAGCAGTTATTTCTCCACTTCACTAATCTTTATAATTGGCTTGTCTTTTACTGCCATTAATTAAGTGATGTAGTAGCCCATTAATAATTATAAAAGAGTGACACACCTCAGCATTTTCACCTTTCAATAATAGATGTCACGCTTCTGTTTTGGTTTGGTTTGGGGGTTTTTTGTTAATTTAAAATAAAAAGTAGGCCAAAAAAGCACATTGTTTTAAATGTTTGTATTTATTTTGGTGTCTTATAGCACCCTTACCCTTCAGAAGAGCAGAAAAAGCAGTTGGCACAAGACACAGGGCTCACTATACTTCAAGTGAACAATTGGTAAGTAATTTTCCTTAGTGTTTCTATATGGCCACTAGCACCCTCTGGCTATTCCTTTGTGGTTTTGGGGACACACCTTGCCCTTGTTTTTCCCCTCTCCAGCAGTTTATTGATACAAAAGGGATATAACCAGGTGAGTGGTTTTAGGTGTAAAAAGTATGAGGTTTGCTACTGTATCTTAGTTTCCCGTCATTTGGGCAGGTATTAGTATATTCATATTTGATACCAGTCCTCCTTCTGGTTGAAGATATCTGTTTTTCAATAGGAAGGCACATCTATTTGCAGAACATTGGTCTTGGAAGAGGTTCAGATGTTGGAGGCAAAAAAGGGACAATTGGTCCCATTTCTGCTGAGCATATTGTTACTTGGGGCTGCAGTCATACTTTTATACTGTTGTTAGAAGGGTTTTTCTTTTTGACTGACATTCTTGTATCTCTTTATCAGTTTGTTTTCAAAATCCAGTTAATAAATAAACTTTGAGGACAATCTGGTTCTTTGCTGTTGAAGTACAATGTGGAGCAATTTTATTTATTTGCTCCAGCTGAGGGTTGGTGGAGCCCCTGCTCTGTTATAGTAGTGATTCATTTGAAGGAAGTCAGGATCCGTGCTGTTTCTGCAGTGGATTTTGGGTTGCTAACTGTTCAGGGTATGGTCAAGGCAACCAGTGAAAATTACTCGTGATTTAAGTATCATACAGCAGCAAACCTCTTTTAAAAAAGTTTGATTTATTGCACTTTGATACTGCATCAAAATGTGGGTTCCTCCCACTATCCCAGAATAAGTGTCACACATGAAGTGTATTGCAATCTAATGCCTTGTAAAACTAAGTGTATCTAATTAATTGTCCTAATATTTTTAGATTAGTGTTTATGATGGGAAACCTTATCCTCTTTGAAGTAATACCCAGAAAATGGCCAAGGCAAACAGCAAGCCTGCTAGGGAAAAGGGAGGGAGGAATGCCAGTTTGCAGACAAAAGTTGGGGTTTCTTTCCTGTTCAATAAGTGTCAGAGATTAATATTACTGAAGCTCTGATTACATGGCCTAATCCATTTTAGTGAATAAATTTAGTCTTGATGTCCATTGCACCTACATTAACAAACCCTCCTCTCTTAGAGAGCGTAGGAGCCTATGGGAGAGATTTCAGATATATTAAACCCCATTACAGAAAATGTAATTTCTGTCAATATAATCCCATGTATTCTTCAATTTAGTACTTTAGAGATAACAAGCTACTTACAATATATTTGCCTTTGGAGGATTAATTTACAAAGTGCACTATCTGGGAGACGCAGGCGGGCTCACATAAGCATAGCTTGTAAGGGTTATCAATTTCTGTGACCTCACAGCAGCCCTGGGAGATCAATTTTTTGAAGCCCTTTAAGATGCTGAATAAAGGAAAATACCAAATACTTAGTGTATATAAAGTATGCTTCCAACATAGTTACTTTAAAATGGAGGAATAAAAGGCATAAAACTTAAAATTTACACGTTGTAAGGTAGTGAAACCTACAGTATTTTGGCTCAGCCAGAAAAAATTAGTGTTTGCTTCAACTTTACATCCTCCAGACTTCGTCCAGGTGTTACCCTAATTTATATGGTTGTCCTTCAGTTTAACAGTGGGTGCTTTGGCCACTGAGAAGCTGTGGATACTTGTCAGGGTCTTGTTTAACGATGGGGTGGAGAAAGGGTGTGTTGCTTCTGTAGGGTCTGGGAGTGCAGAATTCAACATGGACAAATGTGTCAATTCAGGATAGACCGTCAAAAGAAATTTTTCAAGATGGTAAACATAGGATGGATTCAGCTAAAGCTGGTGGAATTTCTCCAGAGTGACCTTCAGTAGATTTTCTTTCCGTTTTCTTTCCAGAGTGATTTTCAGTACCCATCTCTCCTCAAATATGAGGAGATTTTACTTTGGCTTTGTTTCAGGTGTGTTCTTATAAGTTCCTTATGTGCAAGGAAAAAAAAAAAAAAAGAGGTCAAAATACATTATAACGGAAGTCTTGTGGATGTAGGGCAGACTTCCTCTGCTTGAGCTAGTTCAGTAATTCTGCTATACAATTGTATAAATTATTGAGACAATTCCCCTTCTCTCCCCTGAGGCACAAGGATTTAACACTATAGTGGCAGTGGGGCTTTCTTAAATCACAGGAAGTGGGCAGAGATGCCAAAATATGGCAATTCAGCCCCTGCTTTTTGTAATGGATGCTAATGAACAAGGAGACTGTGAAACTGTTGCTGAGTGTGCAGGTTGCACAGGGAATACTCAGCCATGAGGTGACCAGTGAGCTGCTCATCCCCTCCCAAATCCTGGGGGCTAGGGAGCAACCTTCTCAAACATTTTGTTGGATCCCTTTTCTTCTAAGGCAATGTGCAGAAGGAACTCTTCCTACCTAAATGTTTTGCTGCAGGGAAGAGCTAACATATAATTTCTGGTTAGTTTTGCCTTTCTTAAGCAGGCTCATAAGTCATTCAGCCACAACTCACAAAAAAAATTTGCCTTCCTCCTTAGATTCTTCCAAACTTGTTAACACACATGTACATTTTTGTATTAATGATGAGTCATTGTAAATCACTGTTGCAGAGATTAAATAAAATGCTGAAGGGCAGGCTGGGTGCAGATCAGTCATAAATTATTGGCAGCAACACAGCATGTGGGAATACACGAAATGTGCATGAAAAACATAAACTCATGTCTGGTAGCATGGTCGTTAGCCCAGACTGGGAATGCTGGATTTTCTGGCTGGAATTAGAAGTTTGCCACAGACCAGTCAGTGAAGAGAGCATTTGTTTTATGCAGACTGAAAGCATTTAAACAAATTTTTTTTGTCATATTTTGAATGCCTTTTCAGTATGTGCTGGTTGCATACTTCAGTTCTCTGCTGTAACGAAAAAAAATGTTGATTTTCACATATGGACTGCCCTGGTGCAGGGGCTCCACAGGCTGATGCACATAACCCCTGTTGATGGTGGAGGAGTCACAGGAATGGGGTGATGATGTGAAATGTGCAAGAAAATATATCCGTGAAAGGGCACATGTCTTTAAAAATACCACAGTCCCTTTACCATGACCCTTTTCATTGGGTTGTTGTATTTTTTTTTTAAGTAATGAAATAATCCACACAAAGGATTTTTCCCTTTTCTTTTTTTCCCCCCCCACATGACAACTTGTGAATCACCAGTGTTGCCTTCTAGGACCATCTTTTTTGCTTCAGTCAGATGTTTCTTCTGTGGGAAGAGGGAGCCCTTACCCTTTTGCAAAATAAAAATAAATCTGTGGAAGGTAGGAAGATAGGAGAGTTCAAATATCATTAGGCTAAATGAACCATTCAAGTCTCTGTTGTATCGGTTGTTTAACCCCACAGTAGTTTAGGGTCCCAAGCACAGTAATATGAACAAGAAGGGGCACTTGTATGATGCCTGTATGTACAGGATGGAGACCTGAACAGGTACAGGTTAATAAGGGGCTTTTCCCAGCTGATAAAAACAATGAATTGAAATATCCAGGTGTGATCCAATGACTTCTTACCTCAGCTGAGAGCCAGTCAGGCTATATTGAACAATCTATACAGATTTCTTGTTTACTACATCCCAGCTGAAACCCTTCCCATTAAGAGCTAATGGTAAATAATTACTAGTGGTAGTCTATGAAGAAGAGAAAGCAATTCTAATCAAGGGCTGCATTAGATGTCAGATGCTTGTTTATGTTTTAGAAAAGTCTTGGTGCACACAGATAGATTTTTGTGTACTTGTAGGATGATGTGCCTATATAACCTCCCTATATGTGCATGTCTATATGTTTCTCTAAATAGCATTGCATCCAACTTCATTAAAATGATCAAAAAAAAAAAAATTGAGAATTCAAATCCTTAAAGTTTCAGCCTTTATTAGGTGTTTCCATTCTGCTTTTTCCACATACCCTTGTGCTATCTAGGGCACAGCCCAGACAATGCTGGAGCAGCTAGTCAATATTTTATCTTGCCCTCATTCTTCTGTGCTTCGTTTGTTGAGCTGTATTCAAACCGTGCTTGAAGATGGAATTAATAATTACTGCTGGGCTTTTCTGTGGCCCTTATTGCTGTAATACCCAGGTCCTTCCCTGACCTCCACATGCTTATAAATGCATACAAGGTTGTGGGTCTGCAGGGTATTTTTAGTTACCCTGGAAAGAGAAAGAAAGTGTTGTCCTGGTTCACAGGGGAAGAAGTGTGGCTCATAGAGGTCCAAGTTCAGCACAGTCACAAGTTTTGGGTTGGTCTGGGACTGTGAGGTGACTCAGAATTACAGCAATTTATTCACATTTAGGGTCCAGCAATTATTGAAACTTCATATTTCATGGAAACTCCAAGTTTTGAGTGCCTTGGTGTCTTGCATTGCCAATGTCCACTGCTGGATGTGGAGAAGTGAGAAATCAGTAACTTATGGTGAAAATTTTGGGTTCAGTGATTTACTCAGTAGCTTTCAATCAGTCCAAGGAAGCAGAAGAGCTGAATCCTCTTCTCCAGTGCAGCATTTGGCTGTTTGAACCAGGTCTGGTTACTTTTCATCCTGCCTTAGTCATTTAACTTTGTCAAAGCTTATTACCTGTTAAAGTAGATCTTTTTATTTTATAATGCCCTGGCCTGTTCTTAAAACAGACATAGTTGTCATTGGGATGCTTGAGATATTGAGCCCTATCAAAAATGGTAGCATGAGCTGGTAACTGAACAGTAATGAAATATATTAAAGCCTAGGGTGCAAGCAGCTCTAGTAATATGGTGTCCTGACTCTTGAGTTCTTGAGTTTATATTCTTGGCTTCTTTAAATGTCAGTTTTGTATATAATTTCTCAGGCTTGCAAAAAACCTCAAAACAAACCCCAACTAAACATATTAAAAAATATTAAATAATATAATCAAAAAATATCCTTAATCTTATTCTTGGAGTCAGATGAAGTGGATTTTACTGAAAGCTTTTAAGAAAGACATTTCAAAAAGGCTCCAAGATCAGTCCAAAGATGAGTGTGGAAAACCAGCGATGAGCCTGGGGTAGGAAGACCTGACCACCTTACTTTATGTAGCACAGCCAGCTAAGAGCATAGACACACAGAAATAATTTATTCCTCTTTTAGTCCCCTCACAACTCTCCTCCAGCAGGAAACTTCCTTCTGCCTCCATTTCTTTGCTCATGGGTAAGACTAGTGATAGAGTTTTGCTGCAGTAGTTGCATGGGGCAGGGGAGGAAGCACTTTGCCATGGCATGGGCAGGCAGGGTGGGATGGTGGGGACAGGAGAATTCTGCCCCTCTCATGGGAGAGTGCTCCCCAGAGCCCAGGATGGATGGGGAGCACCCCTGGGAAGGGTGTCCCTTCCATCTGCTCCTCCTGGCTTGCAGATGGTGGGGTTATGGATGGAGCAGATGGGGGAATGCAGGCTGGGAGGTGCAGGTGGAAAGGTGCAGATGGGACCAGATGCAGATGGGGCAGATGCAGAGAGCCCCTGCCTGCATCTCCACAAAGGGGCAGGGGAAAGAGGAATGGCTGCACAGCTCTCTGCCTTTGAGGAAACATCCCAGGCCCCTCTTTTCCCTCTGTGATTCTTACACCGTAGCATGCCAGGGCTTTGATGCATCTGAAGCACACCCAAACACCCCCAAATCCAACTGATAATGTTGTCTGGTGTTTCCCATGTGTTTAGCCCCATTCCAGACCCCTGAAGGGGATGGAACAGCTCCTTCCTGGGGCTGAGTATTTAGCATAGACGTCATCTTTGCTCGATTCCTTCACTGAGGGTGATATTCACCCTGAGCAAAAGGCCAGCACATGACCAGTGCACCACTTTAGTCCCACTTAAGCACTATTTTTAGGGTGTAAGTGGGGGAGGAGGCCAGCAGAGAGGGAGCATAGCAAAAGCAGGTGCTGGTCCTATATGCAGGGTTGGATTTTCACCCCTGTTGCCTACCAAATTGTAGACTACAATAAGTAGGGAAGATACTTGGTTTGCAGAGCACATCACATGCAGGGATTTTTAGTCCTTGGAGAATAAAATATCTGCTTATTTTCAGATGTATCTATTACTGCTTTTGTTTCAGTAAACAGATTAAATGAGAAAAGGTCAAGATGCAATTTGAGTCTGTGTAAGAACATAACAAATACTTTTCTCAGTAATCAGATATAGTAAATACAAGTGCTTATTTACTTGTAAATGTTAAAGCATTCACAAATTATCCTCTCAACTTCAGCAATACAAACTTAACCAACAGATTTTGGAGAAAATTTACTTTTCTATGTGATTATAGTATATATATGCTGTTGTTATTTAAACACTGTTTTGTTAGTGGGAATACATGCAAAAGCAGGGAAAAATAGGAATAAGAAAGAATATATGTTTTGGGTTTTACAAATAAATATTGTTTGATATTCCAGAGAATAAGACAGTAGGTGTTTGCAGTATGAAAATCATTCCCCTCCAAGAAAACTCCCTCAAAACACCAAGAAAACTATTTTAAAAAGTATCTTGCTGGGTGAATTGTTATATCGTTTCAGCAGTTCAGAATGTGTGCAGTAAATTAGCTGTTTTAAATGTACCATGTGCTGGATTTTTCAAGCAGATTTTTGCATTTATGTTTTCACTAAGTCTTAGCTAATTGTTATGCCTTTCACCTTGAATGCCAATTGTAATAATAATATTACATCTGTAGTCTATTTCTCTGTTCTTAAATTACAGCAATCAGGAATACTCACTAGGTAAAATCCTGTATAGTTACTCATAAGAAAATATTGAAATCAGATGAAAAAATAATGTTTAGCTTGCATATTGCCTTAGACAGCCCTGGAGAGCTGCCAGGCAGTCAAGGTATTATTAGAAAAGCTGAACAAATAGCTTACAGGGGGAAGAGCTGTGAATGTAGAGCCATCAGGTACTGTCGGATCACTGGGTTTTAGGCTGGAATTTCCTTTTTTAGTTCAGTACAGCCATTTAAAAGTACAGCACAGTGGTTCAAACATGTGGGGTTTGGGTTTGGTGAGTCAATTTAAGCAGTAGTGGTACAGTTTTGCCATGGGTGTTTTTTCAAAAGGGTCAGGTGCTCAGAGGAAGTGAGTAAAGAGTTTTCTTGGGGAAATGCTCCCCTTGGCCTCCAGGACTTCAGGTGGGGGAGAAGATGGAGACCTAAGAGACCCTGGGTTTCTTGTTCAGTCCAGACTTGTCAGTCTCCACAGCCCCCAAACTGCCCCAAAACAAAGGGGTCATCCCATTCAGGAGCACCAAGGAAAGATGTTTCTAACCATTGCTGTGACAGCCTCTGGATTCAGGCTGGGAAAAGCCAGCAAAGGAAACACCATTTATTTCAAAAGCAAATGTGAATTCATTTTGCCCAAGCTATCAGACTAATTAGTGACACCCTGAGCACTGAGCAAAAAAAAACCCAAAACCTGGTATTACTTTAGTCACATTGATGCTTTTTTGAGAGGAAGTAGGGTTGGTTCCCAGCGCAAAGCATCAGACAGGGCAAACAGAGTTTACCTGCTAATAGTCCTGACTAGCAAAAGGTTAATATGCAGCCAAGAAAAAACTGCTTTCCCCTCTTCTGGCATGGTCCTGTACGCAACAATTTTTTTTTGTTAGTACATTAATGTTCTGTAACAAATATGATGTCAGGTGCCAGGGAAATAAGATAAAATAACATCATGCAAAGATTTGCCACTTGCTCTTTTCTCCTCTCCTGCTCTACAGGATCAGGGTAGAGGTCAGAATTCTTTACTTGCTTCTTCTTATCTTAAAATACTGAGATTCAGGTGTGCACCATCTCAAAACAAGAGTTTGGCTTTTAAAAAAGGCCAATTCAGGACACTGTTGTGTTGTGAAAATGCTGCTTTGGAAGCAAGGGGAGAGCTTTGCATTGTCTCTGTAAACAGAGTTCTCAGGTCTTGGTTTCTTTTTCGTGCAAGAGATATCCTTGATATATATTTTAAAAATTACATGCTCTCAATATATTAAAAAAAAAAAAAAAAGACAGAAGGGGAGAGTCATGGCTTGTCATTGCTTTGCAAGTCAGACTTTGGTCTATTTTTGTCATAGCTATCTGAAGCGTGTTTTACATATACTTTGCCTTTCTGGTATTTTATGCTTGCACAGACCTGATCTCCACCTATTTTGTGTCAACAGTTGTGGAGATTGGTGTAGAGTGATTAACCCTCACAAACTGAAACACCAACACGTGGAGAAAGGTGCCCTCGGAGACTCTCTCTGGCACTTAAATCAGACGCTTGCTCCAGGCTGCACCTGCGTAAAAACAAACTGCCTGCTTCAAAACTCAGCCTGAAATAGCAAAAATGGGGCAAATGTTGCCTTTTTCTTCGTTAAATCAATTTTCTCTTCTCAAAAATGAGATACAGCCAGAGGGGCAGGGTGAGGATGTGCTTCTGAGGGCGTGTTTTGCCCTGCCTACCATGGAATGATTTTGGTGTAAGTGATGCATGGCTGGCTACAACAGCCTAAGCACCAAACAGGATTCTGCCTTTCCTTTGACTTTTCAAAATAAAAGAAATGGCAGCAGATGCTGAAAAAATATTGTTTCCACAGTTGTTCAATGAAATCTAGGTCATGTAACAGTTTCATGGGTTATTTTTTTCTCACTTGCCCAGGCACTGTAGTCCTTGTGTCTTTTTTGGCTAAGGATAAAGCTCGATACCAATAGCTAGTTTTGAATTCATATTTATTCCAGAGATGTCTGACTTCCCAAAGGTGGTTTGTACCATCTAGGGGCTGATCCCTAAACTTTCCCTGTCCCCTGGTCTCACAAATTCTTTTACTCTTCGACATTCCTCTGATTTTCCTGTATGTGTTTTGTTGGTGTTGTTTTCTGAGGGTGTCTTTTCTTCTTCCCTGAATATAATGCTGTCAGTAGTAGGATTATAAGCAAAATGAATCACTTCACTTAATGGGAAATTATGTTTAGATAAAGTAGATTACAAAGTAGGCTATTAGTAGTGGTTAGAAAACAATGTTTTGAAGTGGGATGTCTTGGGGCATGGAGAGTTTGTTCAGAAGTGTGGGGTTGTTTTTCAGGTTGGCTGTGACTCAGAGTTTTATCTTTTGTGGTTTCTGGGGAGAGAAAAAAAAAGGAAAAAGAGAATTCAAACCAGTTTTTCAGGTGCCCACATCACACAAAATACATCAGTGTGCCTGTGTTTGTTGTCTTGATTGTGGTGGGGAAGACACAACCACAGGAATAAAACTTTCCTCAACACCCCAAACCAGTGTCTTGGGCTATAGACCAGAATGATGTCAAAGGCTATTTCATGTGCAAAACACAGGTCCCATATAGGACTTCCATGTATTTTCTTTTTGGGAGCCCTGAGAGTGTTTTCTCCAGAAGACACTTGTCAAGAGTTTTGGTTTGGCCACCCTGGGCTTGCTTCTCCTATTCCTGCAGGCTGCAGGAGCTGGTGTGGAGTGACTGGGTATGGGGTTACTCCATACTCCTTCATTGCCTTTTGGGAATGAGGAGGATGAAGGGATTCATCCAGGAGTGTAGACAGGTCCTTTCTCACATCCTTCAGTAGGTGGGAACATATTTTTATCAGCAGCCAGATGTGGGAGCAGCCTCTCTTCTTTTGCTTGGGCTGAAGGACAAGGTACAGCTTCCAACTCCCATGCTGTATGTGGGGTGGGAAGGGAAGCAACAGAAAAAAAAAGCTGTTTGGACAAGGCTCACAATCTGATGTATGGAAAAACCCTCATGGAGGACCCCCTGTGTTTAGAACACTTGTATGGCATGAGAAAGCTTAGAGATCATGCAGGCACTTCTCACAAGCTCTACATTCCCCTAAAAAAGAGGTTATGCTGAGTAGATAGAGGACATTAAATTGCTGAAATAGAGAGGAATGTTTTCAAAGAGATAGCCAATATTTTACTGTTAGTTCTCACCCATTCCCAGCTTAATCCCTGCCATCAAATGGGGCTTGATTTGTTGATTTGACATGATCTGCTGAAGAAAAGCTGCTGGGCTGCACTGCTGGCATGCACCAGATCAGGACCCAAGTTACAGAGTCCAGAGAAGCTCTCCTGAAGGATCAAATGGGAAGTTGATGTTCAGACCCTTCTTTGAGCTGTGCAAAAACACCAAGCTGGGAGATGTGCATCTCAGCCTGGGCTGCTCTCAAAGCTCTCAGAGAGCCTGCACACCCTTTGTTACAAGTGTTTTTGTGGGAGGCAGGATTTTGTCTGCCAGCAGGTTGTGTACCCAACCACAGTGCTTTTGTGAGGGCCAGTGCTGTCCCAGGCAGGAGTTAGAGCAGCCTTAGTGCTGCTCTCCTACATGAATCCTTGCCATATTCCTTAAAGGCTAATTGTGGCACATGGAGATCAGCAAAGTACAGCTGCACTGGGATTTAGGAGCAGGGAAGAGATGGGAGGTCAGCTCTGCTGGCGCTTTGCCATGTAAAGATTTCCCCTTACATCATCTGGCTGCTGAGGGCGAGTTTACATCTGCTTTGCACCCCGAGGGAATTGTGGTGTCAGGGAATGAGGTTGCTGAGAGTTCTCCCCAGTGCAGCCAAGACCTGCAACACTGCTCTGACTCCCTGGCATTGTTGGGAAGATGCCTGGATACTGGATCTGGATTTTCACTGGAAATGTTCCATGTTGGCTACGATATTTTTTAGGGGAATGTATGGATGGGAGGAGAGGAGGAGGAGAAGGAGAGCATACCAGAAAGGGCAACAGCAGCTCACCTGTGATGTAGAAGAGCACAGGAGATGGGCAGAGCAGGGAGGCATATCTCTAGGGAGCCCTTCCCTAGGCACAGTGGCTCTTCACTCTTCCTCAGCAAGTCCGTTCCATAATTTTCATTTAGAACTAGCCAAACATGTAGAAATAGGCCTTATCTCCATCCTGCTGGGGAACAGGCAAAATTTTGCTAGACCAGGATTGTTTGCTGCCTAGCTTTCTTCTGGAAAGAGTCCTCAAGCAGCCATAGCCATAAGCCCTGCAGAGAAATGGAGCTGAGGGAGCTTTTGGGCCAAGGGAGAAGCAGGGCCAGGAGCTTGAGGGTCCCAGCTCAATATAAAGTCACCAACCATCCCTTTTGTGTCCAGATGACAGGCCACCACCAGGCTCACTGCTACCCCAAGGCACTCACCATGTCTGCATTTTGTCCCATGGGTCTGGTACTGATAGGACGGGGGGGTGGCTTTTAATTGACAGAGGGTGGGGGTAGATTAGATATTAGGAAGGAATTCTTCCCTGTGAGGCTGGTGAGGCACTGTAACAGTTGCCAAGCTCTCAAGTTTAAGGGATGGGGAGTAGGGGAGGTGGCCAAAGGTAGATCTGGTGCATGCTGGGCCAGCCAAACTGTAGGGCATAGCCAGCTCTCTTACAAGGAGCACATACCTGATCTCATCTCTCTGCTTTCTATTTTTGCCCTCGATATGCTCACTGCATTAGCAGACTTGGCTTGGGGAGAGATTCGATAGCACTCTCCTGCTTGAAAGCAACTTTTCTGAATGCACAACATGAATCCATTGGTGGGGTCACATAGTAATGCTTGAAGTCAGAAGCTATTTTTAAAACTAAATTGCAGAACCACACATGGCTTTCATTAGTGCTTTACATCAAATTTGTCAGCTAATTAGTGGTTTTTCATCACTAGTTTTTGCATAGTATTTTATTTAATTCACTCCCCAGTATTGTCTTGCGACACCCCTCAGTCCTATATACATTCCCTGGCACTGTGCTGTGCTAGCAGAAGAGGGAGGAAGAGGAGAGCTTGCAGGAGACCTTTCTGATGCTTCTGATGGATGGGTTCTCTGCATTTGGAGTGTATTCCAGTGTCACGTGTTTGGAGTGGGTGGTGAGCAGCCCTTTTACTCTCTTCTCTCCCTACTTCCATTTAGTGTTGTAAATGATGTATTGCAGTCCTGAACTGTCTTTGGTTCAGAGGAGGAGGAGAAACCAAGAAAAGTTGCCAAACATGATTTCATAAGGTTTGACTTTAAATTGAACAAAGTTTCTTGAGTGTCTTAGATTTTTTTTTCTTTGCAAATAAAGGGAGTACAGAGAGTGTGGATTGCTAATGACGGTAGTTACAGGTCATTAAGCTCACTAACCGACTTCAGGATCAGAACTTTCTAATAGCAGCAGTAAGCACTCTTTTAACATTTATTTCTCATTTTAGGGTTGGGGAGATGTGATTACCATTCGAAAGTCTGCAGTTATTTTTTCTGTTCATAATTACAGAGGCAGCTTGCTATTTTCAAGGCGGTTTTTAAAACATTTGAAAGTATTCGGTGAAATAATTTCTGTGTTGGTTTTTTTTTTTTCTTTTCTTTAACTGACTTAAAAATCTCTGGAAAACAAACACAGAGAAAAAAATTAAAATATGTTAAAATAAGGAATAAAGTGGTTACTGAAGTGTAATAATCTTGGTTTATAGCACACTTTCCATTTAAATTGGTTTTATTAGAGATAAACCTGTTAAGCGTTGAGGAATTAAGTGCTGAATAGAGAATGTTGTTTTGCCGCTGTATAAATGAGGGATCCCACTATGCAGAAAAGGGTGCAACTGGTTTTACAAGTGAATTATTTGCCACTTTGAAGTGCTACGTTTACTTTGGCATCTGCTATAAAAATGATGATTTGTTTGTTGTCAGGAGGGATACTGTTTTTCTTCAGAGGAGTATGAGATTTAGCACTGGGGTTTGTAGGAAATGTGGGCTTTCTCATTCTTCTTACGCCTGGTTTGCTAGAAGGAGCTCAAGGAGAAAATGAGGCAGAGAGATTTTCGGGAATTTCTTGGCTCTGCTAGTGAAACACAGACTTGTGGCATGCAGCGCTTTGGGACAATATTGAGAGGGAGCAGCCTGTGACTCCAAGTAGCAGAAGTCAGTAATGGTGTGAAACTCTCCTCATTTCGGAGGGCTGGGGGCAGAGAAAAATTCAATAGACCACGAAGTCTCAGCATCTCCTTTCAGACAGCTGGTCCTGGAAAATTTCATTCAAAGACTGCAAATTGGAAGTTCCCACAATCGCTCTGTCGATTCTTGAGCAAAGGTGACTTTGGAAATTCGTGACAGCAGAGGAAGGTCTTGTTTTATTCACTCAACAGAAGTGAAATACAAGGGGAAAGGAGAAAGAACAGATCTGTGCGGAAAATGTCACTTGGGCTGTAACCTGAGCCTTAGCGAGCTGTGGCTTTCGGAGGGTTTGGTGACCCTCTGAAAATCCTTGCTCTCTGGCTGCTATTATTGTAGGCAATTTCCAACTAAAATAAGTCTTTTGTCATCACCAGCCATGCAGCCTCTTGCTGAGAAGAAACAAAACTTGTGCGTGGCAGCGAGGGCGGCCAAGCTGAAGGTCAGAGTGCAGAGGCAGATTGCTGCATCCCCGGGGCTGGGGCTGGAGCTCACCCGTGGGACCAGCGATGCACCAACCAGGGAGTCTGCCTGTGACCTCTGGAGACAGACCCCAGGCAAGAAGCCTAAGAGAAAACATCCTAGTTAAATGCAAATGGGAGAAAAGAAGGTTTCCTCCTCCTCTTTAGGATTGTGCAGGTGGAATTGCTGGGTTCTTCTTGCTTTTTGAGACATGGCAGAAAGTGTAATCCCATGTGTCTGAGAAGAACAAGGAAAAGTTAACTTGAAAAAATTAGGGAATACTTCAAACTTCTGTGTTTGACCAACTGTTCAAATGTTTTTTCCATGCCAGATCCTTCCCCTTACAAAACAAAACAAAACAAACAGTACAAAACAAAACCAAAAAAAGGAGAAAGGCAGCCCAAGGCATCACTTTGCTGAGTGCAACTTGTACACTGAGGGATATTACGTTGTTGTGCCACAATTGATCCAACTCTTTTGAGGCAAAAAACTCAAACCAAAAGAATCCCTTCCTCATCAGAGCAAAGGTAACACAGAGCACTGGTGTGTAGAAAAATACTTCATGCAAGCCTTTGAGCCCAATTGGGTCTTTACTCACATGAGTAAGGCTATACATCTGTCTTAAGTTTTATGCTAAATTGTATTTTGATAATACTCCATTTCAGTAGTAGTTAGTATGCAAATACCTTTTTTTAGGTCCTGACTTCTCTGAATTTTTAAAGATTAGAGTGATTTAGAGTTTCTTTCTCTTAAGATAGATGAATATGAGCATTTGGGAAAAGGGGAAGGAAGAATATTCCTGTTAGCTTTTCCGTTGCATCATTTTTGCTGGTGTTCACATCAGCCTGGCACTTTGGAAATTCAAAGACTGATCAAAAGATCCTGGCCCTTCTCTCAAAGAAAAAAACAAACTGAGAGTATGAAGAAATTAACCACATGCCCATATATTTCTGCAGCAACAGCTAATTCTCAGTTTTGCTTGCAAAAAGTTCTCAAATGTGATTTATAAACATCACAGCCTGCATTGTGCTCTCTCAAGACAACTACATTAATTGTTTTAATCTGATAGATTCTTACGAATTCCAGGTTTGGGATGCAGGAAGAAACCTGAAAGTGAATACTTTCTTCTTTTTTTTTTCCCCTTCTTTTTCCTTTTTTTTTTTTTTTGAATGCTTAGTGGTTTGGAGTCTACTATAATGCAAAGTAAAGCGTTGTGTTACAAAGGCAGGGAGGATGGGACAGAAGGTTAAAGGGCATCCGGGAAACAAACAGCTGGACCAGTTTATTTAAACAGATACAAGGATGGGGAGCTGACCTCCATTTGACTTCTAGTGGGAGGAGCAAGAATGTAATTTTATTACTTTGCCCAGAAGGAAAATGTTCTTGTGTCTGAATTCCCCCCAAAGACATCCAAACACTGAGCTGTTTGGCAGAATTGCTACTTATAGAAAATACTTACATGAATGCGTAAGAAGATAACTGTTAAGTACCTGTATGTAAAATGTTCTTAAAGCAGATATCCCAAAAGATGGTGTGGGGTAAACTGGTGAGATTATGTTTTACCATAGGCATGCCTTGTGGGTAATTATTGGCATACTCTAGATATACAGTTTATTCTAGTATATTAGTATATAAATGATACTATATATAGTACAATTTATTATTTTGGGGCACAACCCCCTTCATCTTAAAAGTGCTTGTAGTTTGGAGGAGACAGAAGAAAAAGTCGTGAAGTTGAGGTTGTACATGGCTAATGTTGCTCAATATTTATTTGGAATAAAAGTTATTTCAGTGACCAGTCACTCTCACAGCTACCCCTCTCCTCCTGCCACATTACCAGGTCCTAGCAGTGAGACAGCAGAAGGATGGAGTAAACACAGCAAGAGCCTTGCCAGACTCACAAAAAGAAATGGCCGAGGCACTAGGGTTTTGTGGTGTTGTTTTACTTTGAAGAGTTACTGTGAAAATTGCTTTCTGCAAATGCAGATTACAGATATTAAACAATTTTCTAATTGGTCATGGAGCTAAGGCAGCTAATGGGGGAAAAAAAGCAGGTTTTTTTTAATTGCTTATTTCACATGGTGTTTGTGCTACACCTGTGCTTATAATGAGAAAGGAGAATTAGTCTAACCTTCTGCTCACATGATTCTAATTTTCATGGTTTGTACACGATAATGATAAACTGATTTGCAACACTGTTTGCTGGAGTCGAGACAGGGTGTTTATTGGAAATGTGTAGAAAAATTGATCCAATACTGTTGCTGACAAAACATGACCTAGTTCAGGTGTAAGGTTTCCAGACTGGCACCCAGGTTTGGTGCCTTTGAGCCCATTTCCTCAAGATAGGTTTGATAAAGACTCAACATCTTGATTAAAATTTGCAGGAGTTTGGGTAATGGGTGTCAGTGGGGAATGGGAGATAGGAGGAGTCTGAAGTCACTGTGCTGGTCTTTGATGAGGGCAAAAGAAACAGCATGGGGCAGTGGTTTGCTATTCTTCTCCCCTCTGGTGTAGGCAAATGGATGGGCAGAGCTGATTCCCATGGAAAGATCCTGGTGGCTTTATCTCTGTGGTAGGAGAGCTCCTGCTAAGCCATCACAAGCAAAGGCAGTGAAAACAAGCATCAAGTATTCCTTTGTGGACTTTCCTATCCCATTTTGCAAGTGTGCTTTTAGCCCACACTCACACTTCTTCCTTTGCTAGTAAATATTGTGGCATACATATTTTTATTATTCTTTTTCTCTTTCACAAAGAGCTCAAAGTCTGGTTATGCAGCTTTGCCATGACTAAGTCTCAATGGGGATTTTTTCCAAATGAATTTTAAGTAAACTTTCTGCTGAGTGAAACCTCAAGAGAGATTCTTCAAATGGTCTTCATTCAGGCAGGTTCCCAGGCATGGTTCCCAGCCTCCTGATTTCAGCACCATGCGGAGACCAGGGTATTTGTGATCTATCTTCTTCATCTGTTTTGCTCCAAATTATTTTGAGTATTTCCAAATAAGCATTGCAGGACTAACTGAGGCGAAGAGCTACAAAAACACAAAGAGTGGGATTGCAGATAGCTATTTTTTAAAAAATGACTGTATCTCCTTTTTTTTTGTTATTTCCAAAGATCTTCTTTTCATTGTTCAGGGGGAATTTTCAGTAGTCCAGTAATTACAGTTTAACAAGATGTTTGCTGTAAATGGTCAGGCCTAGCTGGAGAAAACAGGATTATAAATTCAATTACTGTAAAGCTATGACCTCGCCTTGACCCCCTCAGACTTTGCATAAAGAGAGGGAGGGGGGAAAAAGCCCACCAAGAAATGGCTAGGAGGAATGCATGGCTCTGAAGTCCCCAGCAGTGTGACTTAGTGGTGATAAAAGTCCAGACGTTCCCTCATTTGATGGGGTTCTGCCATCACAGTTCATTATCTTAATAGTGGGCATTAAAAGGGAATTAGGTTTGCAAGAGGTAGGGACAGGTTTTGATAAAGAAAAAAATTGGAAAAAGAAGTCAAAGGACATAAGGCAGAAATGACACTAATGAGGGGGGAGGTAGCAGATGCCCTCATGAGCATATTGCCAGCTTCACACGTTTTTGTTTTTTTGGTGCCCCATTCTGTATTGAGAAGAGCGTTGCTGGCATTGTTTCCTGAAAACTCAGCTAATTCCCCCATGAAAAGATGAAATGGAAGTGTCCGACTGTGGTAAAAAGCAGGCAAACATAAATCAGCTTGGAAACCCCAAGGTTGTGCTCTCAAAGGTCATCAGGGTTAGAGGTTTAGCAGTATTTGCATCCCCATGCAGCCTGATGGAAAGCACCACAAGTAGGGCAAGAGGGCTTGGGGATGTGTAGAAGACCTCCCTTCCCTAACCACTTGCTTTCCTCTTTTTTCTTGCAGGTTTATTAATGCTAGAAGAAGAATAGTTCAGCCCATGATAGACCAGTCCAATCGAGCAGGCAAGTTCCCAGAAGTAACTGTATTAAGTCACACAGGCAAAAACTATCCTCAAGCCATGCACCAGGAGGTCCAGTACCTGGTAAATAAATGAGAAGTGAATGCTGGAAGTGAAAGACAGTTAAAATACAGCCAGCTTTCTTTCATTATGACTCTAATCATTTTGGGAAAAAAAGGCATTGAAAATTCAAAAAGGGAAACTAAAATGTTCCATTCCATGGCCGGACTTTCTGTACACGATCCCAATTATTCTTATATTCTTAAAGCAGTTGTTTGGAGTTTTCCTTCCTAGCTCTTTCTGCTCCTGTGACCACTCCCCGGTGCATGGCTTGGTGTGGAATTGCTGTAAACTTTATTACCTGTCAAAAGGGCAAAGGGGTCAGAATCACTTGTGGGACTCAGTAAAGTTCAAAGACATTCAATGAGGTAGAGCTTTATGTGCTTTAATAACCCAAGTCAGCTTACTTCTGAAGCCAGCTTTTAATGTACAGTGAAAACCTCCAGTTCAGGTAGTGGTACTTGTATAGGGTCCTTTTGTCCCTTGGCTCTTCTTTTGGGATTGCTGAGCATTTGCTGATTACTTTGGGGGTATTTATTTCTATTTTTTTTAAAGACCTAAAGTTTCCACATGTTGGTTCTATTTGGGATCTTGGCTCACAGCTCTCTGTGGGTATTTACCATCAAGGATTATCATAGCCCATTACTCCCAGTTGGTTTTGTTTTCCGAGTCTCACTGCCAAACTCTCCAAATCCGTCGTAGTCCAAGATGCCTTTGGGCCACACTTCCTCTTCAAGTACATTTGATTATTTGTCATTAGACATAAATATCTGGCATGGATGTGTTCAAGTCCTGCCCTTTGAAGGCACAAGGGTGTAATTTAACACACTGAGATTTCAGTGTGACTATTCCAGCCATAAAATCCGGCTCCTATACAGGTTTTTGCATTGACGTCAGCAGCAGCAGCAGCTGGAGCTGGGGCTCCTCATGTCTCAAGATTTCAGTTTGCTAACTTCATTTCCAAACTTGCAGAAGAAAATTAAGCCAAAACTAAGTACACTTGTTAGACCAACCGGTGAATTCACACAATAGATGTTTTCCCCTCTTTTTAGAGCTATCATCAACAGCGCGTGGGTGGGGGGGATTGTGTCTTGATGCTGTGAGAAGAGGTGACCACACTGGCTGTTGCTAAAAAGGAATGTTCTGCACCTTTCCAGTAAGTCAAGGAACACCCTATAACCCCGATGGGCAGCCAATGGGAGGTTTCGTGATGGATGGCCAGCAGCACATGGGCATCCGAGCGCCAGGTAAGCCCCCGGGACAGCATCACCCACCCACGGGTGGCCTCGGTCTCCCCACCACAGGTAAACACACCTCCACCCTCTGCCACCATCCCAGCTGCCTGCCTTGCCTCACCTGTCTTCTGCCTGCCTTGCACACCACCAAGGGAAACCAGGCATCTCCTTGCTCGAGCAGTCCTGGACCCTCTGCCATGCTGTGTTTTGGAAAGGGGCTTTTGGCACTATCTGTTGACTTTGCTCATTTTCTGGCGTCTTCTTGGATTTTTATCTCCCTCTAGGACCTATGAGTGGAATGGGCATGAATATGGGCATGGAGGGGCAGTGGCACTACATGTAACCTTCACCTAGGTAACCAATGGCAAAGCCAGGGGGAAGTAAGTACAAACGAGGTCTTTGTTCTCACTTTGTCCGAGGGATATTTGTGTTCTTGCATTTCCCTATGTTCTCCCTGCCCATAGCCTCATGCTTGTTCCTTCCTTTCCATCCATCCATCCTATGCCTGGGCTCCTTTGGGTTTTCTCTCCCTCTGGTTCAGCTCAAGCTTTCCAAGCTCCCAAACCCCCTGTGCGCGCGCGCGCCGTACATTGACGCTGCCGTACATCAACGCCGCCATACATTGATGCTATTATCCATCCCCGAGCACATGACAAAACAAGGAGCAGCCAGGGAGGTGGGGGAGCCCGTCGTCTTGGCAACAGACTGATTTGCAAAATGTAAGCGGTCTGCAGCAGCACAGGGAGAGGAAAGAGCATGTCCCCAAAGTGTCATAAATCTGTCTAACCGCAGTTGATGCATGAGTTACATTTCTCCCGCTAACCTGCAAGACACCAAAAAAGCCAAACAGAGACTTCTCATGGGGTAGAAAAAAAAAAAACCAAGCAAAACCCAGCAGCTTCACTTAGTTGCATTTTGGAAAGCAATGGATGAAACTTTGATTTTTTTTTTCAAGTTTATTTCTCTTTGTCTGTCCGTCATAATGGGATTACGTGTGGCAAAGGAAAAAGAGAGAATACAAAATAGAGGTGTGCGCAGCAGGCTATGGAGCTTAGCCCAGGCTAATTGACTATATCCAAATTAAGTATGCCATCACTTGCAGTGTGACAAATGGATTTGACTTATTCAGTATACAAAAATAGAGATCATTAATGCAATCTTCAGTGGCAGGCCTCGCAAAGGAAGCCTAGAAAAACTGTCCCAGTTTTTTTTTTTTTTCCCCCTTGTCTTTTTCTAGGGGAAAATACATTATACAAATTTTTGGGTTTTGTTGTTTTTTTTTTTTTTTTTATTTTAAATTGGTTTTAAAAANAAACCAAGCAAAACCCAGCAGCTTCACTTAGTTGCATTTTGGAAAGCAATGGATGAAACTTTGATTTTTTTTTTCAAGTTTATTTCTCTTTGTCTGTCCGTCATAATGGGATTACGTGTGGCAAAGGAAAAAGAGAGAATACAAAATAGAGGTGTGCGCAGCAGGCTATGGAGCTTAGCCCAGGCTAATTGACTATATCCAAATTAAGTATGCCATCACTTGCAGTGTGACAAATGGATTTGACTTATTCAGTATACAAAAATAGAGATCATTAATGCAATCTTCAGTGGCAGGCCTCGCAAAGGAAGCCTAGAAAAACTGTCCCAGTTTTTTTTTTTTTTCCCCCTTGTCTTTTTCTAGGGGAAAATACATTATACAAATTTTTGGGTTTTGTTGTTTTTTTTTTTTTTTAATAGTAAAGTGGTTTGAAACACCAAGACACTTGGTGCCATGTTTAAATGGTGCCTCATTCTGTTTCTCTTGCTCTGTTTCTGGAGTTAAAAGAGTTATTTCAGCATCTTTGTTGTGCCCCCAGTCTATATTAGCATAGGGTTTGAAGTTACCCAGGGCAAGTGTATTTCGTAGTAGTCTTCTCTGAGCCCAAGTCAAAACTAAGTTTTAACAATTAGCTGTGAAAACATTCCTCTGAGCTTGGGAATGCAATAGCCTTATTACCTCATCATGAAAATTTCTAGCTTAGTTAATTTAAATATTGTTTCTTAGTTTCTGGGTCAATTAAATTTAAATGATGTATTTTATGCTTCGTGACCAATTAAATTAATAGGTTATTACAAAAAATATTATCATCTTTTTTGATTAAAGAGCTGTGAGTACAGTATATTTTATAAGCAATTTTCATTAGTTCAAAACTGTTCCTTTAGGCTAGATTAAGCAGCTATTCATTGCTAGAGCCTTGAGACCTGATTCCAAGGTGTTCAGTGCATTCACAGCGCGCTCTTACTTAGAACTAAAGCCAATTGAACCTACTTAGCAATAGCGTATGCCTTTCACCCTTGATGATTATGGAGCTTATAGCTCTCCGAAACAATACACCTGTCAGTTCCCATCAGCTACAGCAATCCAAGCAGAAGGCAGAGGCCCACAGAAAGCAGGAGGTTTTATTGTTTTAGGTCCAATTTTTTTCTTATTGTTCTCCTAAACCCACTGAAAGGTTTGACTGAGTTGCGAGTCTGATTTTTTTGCAGCCAGATGTGATTGGGGGGTAAAGAAATAATTGATAACGATTATTGATTATGTATATATTTTTAATGTGTAAAAATGTGAGTTTGATTTAGCAATCATACTTAGTAATCCTATCCATTTCGGCTTCATATGAGGCCTTTGTTCATGATGTATGTGCTTGCTGGATTGCATCTCTTTGAATGGTACAAATATTTGGGACAGATTCCAAGAGATCAGGCTCAAGAGCTAAATAAATAGCTGTTGATAAACCTTGACACCTATTTAACCCATCGCTCCTCCCAAGTCCCTCGTTAGCTGCCACAGATTCTCTGCCTTGTATTCCCAGTGTGCTTTTACAAGTGGGGAGGTGAAGGCAGGTGGCTGGAGTAAGGCCATGGGGAACGGAGCCCACCTGAGAGCCCTCCATGTGGCGTTAGCCATCTTCAGGCTGGCTCTGCCTCTGGCATGCTTCCAGATCAGGAACATCTCCATTGCATACATTCCTAACCATAAAAGCAGAAAGCTGTTTTATCTCCAAAAACTCTGTAATTGGAAGGGGAGGATGTTCTTGGGGTTTTTTTTTTGACCTGGGGGCCATTCCTGTTGCCGTCACTGTGAGTCCATACGTGGACTCCCAATTCCACAGAGGCTGGAGCCCGGCCTCGCCGTGCCCGAGCGGAGCAGCTTCACGGCCTGATGTGGGCAGCCAGTCCCCAGCACTCACCGCCACCTCTTTCTTTCCCTTTGCAGGGCTGCAAAGTATGCCAGGGGATTATGTGTCTCGGGGTAGTCCAATGGGTATGAATATGGGACAGCCAAGCTACACGCCGCCCCAGATGCCCCCCCATCCTGCTCAGCTGCGTCATGGCCCCCCCATGCATACCTACATTCCTGGACACCCTCACCACCCAGCGATGATGATGCATGGAGGACCACCCCACCCTGGAATGCCCATGTCAGCATCAAGCCCCACAATGCTTCATACCGGCGAGCCAGCAGTGAGCGGACAAGTGATGGACATTCATGCTCAGTAGCTTAAGGGAAATACACGTTGTCTGCAGCAATGGTAGATTTCAAACATTGCCTTTCTGCAATGACTATGGAGTTCTTGGCGTCAACTTTGGACCAAGGGACGTTCCAATTCTTCACAGGGACCCTGAAAAGCAGGAAAACACCAACTGAAGTCAACTTCTGGGGACATGCTAAATACCTATATAAGACATTAAGAAAACAAAGAGTGAAATATTGTAAAATGCTATTATACTGTTATCCATATTACGTTGTTTCTTATAGATTTTTTAAAAAAAATGTGAAATTTTTCCACACTATGTGTGTTGTTTCCATAGCTCTTCACTTCCTCCAGAAGCCTCCTTACATTAAAAAAGAAGCCTTACACTTATCCTGCAAATGACAGAAAGAGCTTATTTGCAGGATTTTTAGAGCATTAAAATAACTATGTCAGGCAGAAGAATCTTTCTTCTATCCTAGGATTTCAGCCATGCGCACTCTCTCTCTCTCTCTCCCCCCTCTCTCCTCCTCTGTCCGTCTTTCTTCCCTTTCTCTCCCTTTCTCCCTCTCTCCCTCTCTCTCTTTCTAGCCTGGGGCGTGAATTTGCATGTCTAATTCATTTACTCACCATATTTGAATTGGCCTGAACAGATGTAAATCGGGAAGGATGGGAAAAACTGAAGTCATCAACAATGATTAATCAGCTGTTGCAGGCAGTGTCTTAAGGAGACTGGTAGGAGGAAGCATGGAAACGGAAAGGCAGTGTATTTGAAGCCTAATTGTCACATCAGAACATCCTTGTCCCCATGCAGCAACCACCACCTTGTACATCACTTCCTGTTTTATGCAGCTCAAAACATGGACTGAAGATTTATTTTTAATATGTTGACTTTCTTTCTGGGCAAGACATCGGTCATGTGTGCATTTTTTTTTCCATAGTCCCATCATGGAGCATTTATGTATACATTGTAAATAAATTTTGTGCAAAAAGGACTGGAAAAATGATCTGTATTATTGCAATTTTTTGTAAAAGTAGCAATTTGGTATGAGTTGGCATGCATACAGATTTACTAAGTGGGATAAGCTAATTATACTTTTGTTGTGGTTAAACAAATGCTTGTTGATAGCCTTTTTCTATCAAGAAACCAAGGAGCTAATTATTATTAATAATAATCATTGCACACTGAGTCTTAGAGTTTCTGATTGAAACAGTTTGGATTGTATAATAACTCAAAGCCCAGTTGTAGTAGTTTGAGTGCAGTAATGAAATCTGATTCTAAAATAAAAACAAATTATTTTTTGTCATGGTGACTCCACTGCTTGCAAAATTTGTTTCCTGTCCCCATGCAGTATTTGTAGCCATTTCTATCCCAGACTGAGAGCTGAGCAGCTACAAAATTCAGCTGGCTCTGGAGATGTTACCTATCATTTGCTATTTAAATATCAGCTTCGTATTTAAGGAATGTAAAAGTAATGCTATGCTGCATAAAGAAGCTTTCTTGGAACTTGCACTGTAAATTGTCAGGATGGGAATTGTTGCCTGTTAATAAATGTAATATTGTAGGGCATTATTGGACAGAAATTTGTAAATAGTGTTACCGCCCCTCCCTCCCAAATTATACACAGTTCAAATTATTGAGTTTCCTACTGGAATTGAGCATACTAAGGTAGGAGGAAAATAAAACTTGGCAAACATTGCCTGGGCAATGCATATCTGTAAGGGGATGAGGTACTGCTGGACCTCTTCGAGCAAGGCCAGTGCAGACCCTCATTAACCAATTTCCTCGCACATTTGTGCTTTCTGCACCACAGCCAGCGAGTGAAAGAGCCCAGCCAGCCTGTGCAGGCTGGGAGACCTCGTTTGCTTTAAGTCAAATCGCAGCTATAGAAGAAAACATAGAGATTCCCGGGACTAGGAAAATGACACAAATATCTTAATTAAGGCGATATAATGCAACAACCCCCCTCCTCGCAGCCTCTCCCAGGCCAGCCGGCACCCCCGTGGGATGTGTCCCAGGCGTGTTGCAGGGAAGGCTCCCGGGGGGCCCCTGCTCCGCGTGTCCCCCGGGGCACCCCCGGGCTGGGCAGGGGTGCAGGCAAGACAGAGCTGCAGGCAGGCAGTGCAGACCTTTCTGAATGAAGCGAGCCACCAAAGGGGGTCCTCTCCTCCCCGGCTGGGACTTCCTCCCGCTCTTTTTTTTTTTTTTTTTTTTACTTTTGTGTTTTTTTTTTTTTCCTTTTTTTTTTTTTTTCCCTCCTCCTTTCCCCTCGTTTTTTAAAGGGCCGCTGTACCGCCAAGGAGGCTGAACATCCCGGCTCCTTCTTTGTGAGGCCGGAGTAATGACACTTTTCTGCCAAAACGTGAATGAACGGGGCTCGCTTTTTTTTGGCTTTTTTTTTTTTTAGGTTTTGTTTTGTTTCGTTTTGTTTGTTTTGTTTTTATGTGTTTGGGGGTTTTGGGTTTTTTTAAGGTTTCTTGAAAGACAAAAACAAACCGCCCTCTCACAGGCGAGGGCACACGCGTCCCTTCTCTTCGCAGCCGCAGCGAAGTGGGGCACAGACCTTCCTCCATAGGACCTTTTTTTTTTTTGGAGGGGGCACATTTCAAATTAAACCCACGATTACATCCCAAGACATTTAGTCAGCTGTAATTATAACACATTCAAAATGAAGAATATGCCTTGACAGTATTTTTATTGTTATTGTTCATCGCATGATGTTAGACAGCTTCAGAGGCACAGGAAAGAGAAGTAAACGGGTTACAAATAGGGAATTATCCCTCGTTTAGCATTAAAATTCATTTAGATAAAATTGCCACAAACATTTAAATGGGGAGATTAGTTCCCCCTCACGCCTTATTGCACTCTCTCAATGGCTCCGTTAAGAACATTTTACACGTTGGAAATTCCGCCTTTTCGGGCCGCTCGCTGTTTCCTAGCTACCCTCCTTTCACGGCACCGGGGGGGCCCGGAGGGGCCCNTTTTATTTTATTTTATTTTAATTGGTCCCGATTTCCCGCGTCCCCCTTTTCTTTTTGTGCCTCCCGCGGAGTGCCCCGCGGAGCCGGGTGCGTGCGCTGCCGAGCAGGGCGAGCGCAGCGCTTTTCCCACCCACTCCTTCACAGAGGCGGGAGAGGGACGAGACCTTCAGCGGGGGATTCGAGCGCACCGCTGCGCGGGGCCTGCCCTGCTTCTGGGCTGGGCACCCTCACCCCCCAG
>VXBI01008509.1:377881-393042 GCA_013397375.1 Toxostoma redivivum | reverse complement strand
ACCGCCCGGAGCGCGGCCCCGGCAGCCGGCGTGCAGGGCCAGAGCAGCTCCCGGCGGGGTCGTCCTGCTGGGACCCCCCAATCTGCGGGGAGGAAGTGGGGGGGGAAAAAATAGGGCTCTAGCAAGGGAAAAAATTAAAGCGGGTACAATGTGATTTGGTTGGGGAAAGAAACATTGGTGAATTCTACCCCCGAATGCCTAGTATCCACCTGGAGGACTGCGGTGCGGGGGTGCTGCGGTGGGGCTCCTCAGGGGCCCCTTCCCCGCAGTTTCCCCTCGGCCGCGAGGGATGCGCGGCCGCCCCGTGGAAGGGTCCGGCGGCGGGAGCGCTGCCGGGAGCACCGGGGGAGCCGGGCAGGGGGGACAGGACGGGCACGGGCCCCCTCGGCGAGGAGGAGAAGGTCCCAGAAACGCTGCTCGTTTCCCGTATTTAGATGGTTTTTGTACCGGTTTCCTTTCGCCGAGAGCTCTTGAGAGACGGCAGCGCTGCCGCAAGTCCCCAAACCGGAGCAGCCCACGGGGGATTTTCCCCCTCTCCCTTCTCTCTCCCTCGGCTCTATAAAGATTACCAACGAAGTATAGATTAACTCCTTTTTCCCCCCCTCGCCTCGCAAAATGAACTCCATCCACTGAGCCCAAAAGTTCAAAGAATTATTTTCCAGCCATTTTCCCAGAGGACTAGCCAGTGCGCCCCATAACCGGGGACCTGGGGATACCAAAGCCGAGCCCGTGTGAGCCATAACAGAAGGATGCTGCTGGTTTTGCCACAACCATCCTAGGCAGTCCCCGAGCCTCCCTTTCAGGCGCCGCGCTAAACCAAGGGGGGAGAGCAAATCCTCTCCTGCTTGTCCTTCACCGCATTGATCAGCTCTCTCCCCAGGTTTCCCCCTCTTTAATCTTCCCTTGGAAATTTAGCAGTGCTTTAATTTGGAGGTAATACAGCCTAAGTGTTATTGTTCTTTTTCCTCTACATACATATATAGGGAAAAGAAAAAAAAAATACACACACACAAACACATACACAGGCACGTATATATTTTTCCGTATTTCCTCCAGGAATGAGGGTTGGCGCTACCCTTAGCCTTGTAAAGAAACGCCGGTTGTCTGCTTTTATGTAAACATTCATGATTCCAAATAAACTTTATAAGGATTTCAATTGGAAAGTGAAGCGGTCGGCACTGCTAAGACAGTGTACTTGAAATTTCAAATGTGCACTAATCCAACTTAGCTATTTTTTCCCTTTTTCTGGTCTGATAGTTTGCAATCTGGAGTTCCATACATTAAAAAAAAATATTTAGTGCCGTAGCCCACGGTTAAAATAGTGAAAAATTAGTCTCGTTTCAGAAATTATTTATTTATAGAACGAACATGATTAAAACATAAAAAACACGCAAACTGCAGCTGCAACAAAAAAACCCCACCGTGATTTACGATTATTAAATCTTTGATTGCCATGTTAATGTTTCTTTTTCTACCTTTCATTTGCATTTTAATCTATCGAATCTTTACAATTTTGCTGCCTCCTACTCGAATGATTGATTACACATCTGAAAGAGGGGAAAAAAAATCCTAAGCTTTCTAGGCGAGCTTCTATTTTTCCTCCCCCCTTCTCTTTGCTGGTTTGCTTTCTGAAACCTTCCTCAACAATGTTAATGCAAGCAGGACAAATTAATTATGCTCTTTTAAATGTCAAAGGTATAAATAAAAATGCTTCCACACCCCCATGCCCCCCCTTTTCCTCTCCTTGGCTGCTGCCCCAAATGGGAATATTTTTCCAAGCCGCTTGTTTTAAAAGTAAGAAGGAATCACCCTGGTAAAATACAATTAAAAAAAAAAAAAAAAGAAAATACGTGCAGTATCCTGACTGTAAATAAATATTATTGCGTGGACATTTACCTATGGAATAGGGGAAAAAAAGAAGCAGAGAGGCAGCGGGAGTCAGGGAGTGGTGGTGAAAGCTCCCTGGAGCAGCGGCAGTGCTTCCCGTCTCTGCTGAGCCTTTGCTTTGGGGCTGTTCCCCGCCCCCCCACCCCCCCAAAAAGACTCACACAAGAAAAGGGGATGGTAAAGACTCGGCCCCCAACAAGAGAGGAGCATCCCCGTGGGTTCTTCTTCTTCTTCCCTTGCCTCTACCCCGTGGGCCGGGATAGGGGGTGGAAAGACTGGTGCGATGGTGTGGGAGCGGGATGGTCCCAAAGCGGGGGTTCCCACCTGCTGGTGGGGTTGCCCATGGGGGACGCCTACCTGGGGGCTGCCCACGGGGAAGACCCTCTCGGGGAATGTCCACAGGTGGGCACTGAGCTGGGGGATGCCCATAAAGGTACCACCGTCCGGGGGATATCCCCCCGGGGGGATGCCCGCGGCGGGGCACCCACCCAGGGATGCCCAGGAGAGACGGGGCCCCGAGAGCGCCCGGCAGGAGCACAGCGCTGAAGGCAGCCCGCGGGCAGGACTGGCACCTGTGGGGGCCGACAGGCGCCTCTCTGGGGAGGAATCACCAGGAAAAAGGGAAAGGAGAGGGTAGGGCGGGACAGGCGGGAGCGGCGGCGCGGAGGCTCCGCACCTGCGGGCCGGGAGCGACTCACGAGGGCTGGACAGACAGGGAAGATTTAGAGGTGGAGAGATGGCAGATTGTTAAGAAAGTAATAGTAAGGTGTCCCATATACTACAGTTTTATTGTGGGGTAGTAACTACTAGATTTATTTATTGCCGAGGCAATATAATAAAGATAATGACCGCAAACTCAAGATAAATGCTTACGCCCATAGCTGGTCAATTCCTTTTTATTTAAGAGAGTGATCCGGAGAGGTGAAAGTCATCTTCTCCCGACCACAAATATCAGTCTTGGTTTCCACCAGGTTATAAACATGACATGCAAATAATGGACCTGCTCCCGGGCGCGGAGAGTTCGGGGTCGGGGGTAGGGAGGTGCCCCTTCCCCTGGCATTACCCCTCTCCGAAGCACCCGCAGGAGAGAGCAGCCAGATGAAACAACTGGAGAATGTGTCTTCCCACGGGGGAAGTAGCGGGGGGTACGGCAAAAAAAAACCACCAACCCAGTCCCTCAAGCCCGTGGGGAAATGCCACTTGCGAGGGGAAGCGCCCGGGGGAGCGCCCCTGCCCAGGGCGATCGTGTGTCAGCCCCACAATGGGCGCTTCTACTCCCGGGCGCTTTGATCCTTGCACGGCCGGGAAAAAAGCCACCTGACAGCGATCTGCGACGAGCGGCAGAGAGGAAAAGAGAGAGAATGACGGAGAAGGAAAAAAAAAATGAAGGAAGAGTTGAGCCGTACAATTTCGTGGTTTGCGCACAGGGTAAAATTATAAGGTTGAAAAGTGCGAACAATCCTCCTCAATCTTTCACAACACCAGCGCTGCTCTCAGCCTTAACCAGCACATCCCTTTCTAGCCGAACAGTGAGTGATCATTCCCCCAGCCTCCCGCCTTGGCTGTCCCCGCAGGACGGGCAGACGCCGCTCCAGCCGCGGCCGAGCGCACCTCCCCGCGCTGCGCGGGGGCCGCTGCGCGCCGCGCAACCAGCGCGCAGCGCCGCGCCCTCTCCGCCCGGCGCGGCAGCTCCTCGGCCGCTCTTCAAAGGCTGATAACCTAATTGCTTCCAGAGTTTAAAAGTTATTAAGCTGTATTAAAAGGAACTTAAGTAAAACCGGTTTGCCGCGCACTGGCTCCCCTTGTCCTTCAGAAGGTAAATTGAAATCCCGTTTCTGGAAAAAACTGCGTTAAAAATCTTGCATTTATGTAACGTATGCGAAAAATGTAAACAGATTCCGTTTTTGAAAGGGTATGGGTAAAGTGGTGGTAATTATGTATAATTAATGCTGAAGGGAAAATGAACACATAATAGGTTCCAAAGATTAAACCATCTGTAACTATCAGGGGAACTTTTAAAGTTTTCTTTTCCTTTTTTTTTTTCTTTCCAAAAAATACATGTATTTCCTTTCACTAGGGATTTTTATATGTTAAAATTCAAGTAAATGTTTTCATCTCTGAAGTATTCTGATTTGAGAAACAAATCCCTAAAACGTTTCAGCAATTCTGAATCTACAACTTTGAAGATCATCCAATATAAAAATAAATTGAGTGGTAATTTTAACCATTATTAATGTTTGTGGCACTTAATTTAGTTAGGTGCTGGCTTTCCATTTTTGATTACACCATAAGGAAATTATTTTCCTAAGAAATGTTAAGATAAAGTATAGGCATTCCCACACATTCTTTATATTTTTTCTGGCATGTATTTATTATAGTCTAGTCAATCTATTTTAATTTCTAGGTAATGCATAATCCCTGGAGCAAATTTTTTTTTTTTGCCCAGCAACATGTTTGCAAGGGTAGAACCAGACTGCAAAGATGTAGATCCTGCACATCTGTACATGACATTCAACACAAGCAACTATAAATTTAAATACATTTATCCTGCTATCTCAGATCGACTTCACAGAAGTAAACCTGGTACCTTTAACATTTGCAAAGGTAGGACAGAATCTAGCTTTAGCAACACTAATAGATGTTGAGATGCTGTGTGAGCTGTAACTGTGCTTTTTCGATAACAGTAATTCTTAAGGTGTGAAGGTAGAGAGGTTAAACCTCGTGGATGAACAGACTAGTAACCAGACCGTTGGCTTGCAGAACTGTTGGCTAAAGAAATTAAGTGCATTTGTGCAGAAAGAACAATTATAATTAACAGGAACTGAAGCTTAAACAGCTCTATCAGCTTAAACAGAGTTTAAACTGCTCTAGCATCCACTTGAGAGGTAGAAATTAATCCACTCCTTTCAGTCCAGATTCAGGTCTGGTTCTGCTGCTGTTCTGAGTATGTGGGGGATGTTTTCTTCTCCAGGAGGAAAGGCTAGATACCTCCTGTGGGGAATTCACCAGCTGGCAGTTCAAGACAAGGTTTAGGTTGTCACTCCCACTCCCCAATTATTGTGTCTAGCTTGGAAAACAAAATTTTTAAGCAACAGTGCTGCTCTTTGATATCTGCCATACTGCAGAGGTTTATATACAGCTTAACCCTTTAAATTAATTCATAGACTCACTCTTTTATGCAGAGGCCAAGAAGCTGAGTCTCAGCTTGGCAATTCTGGCAAACCCAGCTGAAGATGCTGAAGACTCTGGAGCAATAAAGGGGTTTGCTCTCAAGGGGATAATCTACTTTAACTCCAAGAGCAGTTTTTGTGCAGCTAACTCCTCAGCCTACCTGGAGGAGGATGAGCTGCCAGTGGATCCCAGCCCAGTGACTCACCCAATAACTTTTCCTGAACAACATCCATGTTGTGCAGACATCAAAGTGAGTGCTTGGGCAAATGTTCATATGGTAAGGGTGTGGAGGAGAACAAGGCTCACATGGGGATTGCAGCCTCAGGAGCTTACTTTTTGGGGATGGAAGTAGTTGTAAGGCCAAAGTACTCATAGAAGCTATAGAGCCTTTCAGAGCTATAAAATCAGTTTGCTACTGAAGTGCTCAGCTATTTGCTGATGACAGCACAAGGGCAGCATGTGCAGGCAGGTGCAACGATCCCTGGCATTGACCAGCATCTAACAATGGTGGATTAAGTCAGCTCCTATTCGGATCCTGATAACTCATGCAACACCAGAAACATAAACTTCAGCCAAAGACTTTTTCCCAAGCCTGGGAAATCCCCTGCAAAACCTCCTGTGTTCAAAAAAACCTCCTTTCTCCCCTACTGGTGTCCTGGATAGAGATAAAGGATAAAACCCTCACAGTTTGTCGCTGTCTTTACCAGAGTAAATTATCAGAATACTTCCCTTTCAAATGCTTTTTGATGTGCTAATCATCAGGCAGTCTGATGTAGCCACCTTATTCTTGCAGGGTACCTAATGTGTACAAGCACAAGTTGAACAGCAGCAAATCAGTCGGATTTCAGCTTCCAAGGGCTCCTTGGGTGATGCAGAGTCAGGGGTGGGTGATACTGCCTGATGGGATGGCAAACTGGCTTAGGGTGCTTCTGTTTGCCCCTTGATGGGAGGTGCTTTGTAGATAATTTTCTTATCCCTGGCTTGTTGAAGTGAGTTGCTTTCTGTGGTTTGAGTTGATACCACTGACTGCTGTGAGCATCGAGATGGTGATGGAAAAGCAGGCCTGGTTTTTCCCTAAAATGTTGCTCTCTCAGTCCCTGTGAGTGGGACTTTCACCTCCTTTCCCAGCTGCTACTCACAGAGGTTTTTTGGTGATGCATGACAATGAGGCTGGCCTGGCAGAGCTCCCACAGCCTTGGGTCCTAGCATGGGTGTAAGCCCTACTCAACCCAGACTGCAGCAGAAACTGAAACCATCACCTGTACTTTCTTTACTGGCTGGATTGTTCTTCTTAAAAATTCCACCCCCTCCCCCTTTCTTTCTTTCCCTTATCTTAAAATCCCTTTGCCCAGAGCAGAATTAACAACAGACCTTGTTAACAAAGGGACCAGCAATATCTTCCCTGATGGCATTAAAACCTCCTACCTGGCAAATTAGTCCTCCCCCTACCTCCTTCTCTTCTTACAAAATGTTTTCTTTATTGGAACTTGTTAGCCGTTTGTTACTTGCACAGTAATTATTCAGCAGTAATTAGAGAGATGTTAAAGAGGCTGAGTCCAGGTTTGGACCCAGATTTAGCTTTCTGTTGAGTTTGAGAAGTTGTCTGGCTACTGAACAGTACCCAGGACTTGCATTTCAATATAATATCGTGGGATTTTTGCCAAAATCTGCCCAGCTCTTTCCCTGAATCCATGTCCACGCTCTATCAGAATAACGTACGTGTCCAAATTGAGAGGCAAGAGTTCTGCTTCACTTAGCATGTCTCTGCATCTCTGTTGAACCTGGCAGCCATGGTTTGAGAGCAGATTTCCCTCTCCTTTGAGGCCACCATGCTCACTGAGTGGAGGACATCATCCTGGAGCCCATAAAGGATCTCCTTTGCTGTCCAGCTCAGGCAGCTTTTGGTGAAAGTCTTTAGCTCAGCTTTGGGATCATGGACTAGGAGTGACCAAAATGTACAGTTCAGGCATGTAATAGTAGGATGCCTATCTATTATTGCCATATATCTCCTACTGGATATATTGGATATACTCCCCAGGGACAGAGCTGCAGTGCTTTACCAAATGTCTCTGCCAAGCACAGCCATGTGGCTGGTGTCAGCAACACAGGTAAAGGGGCCACCAAGCACTGAGGCTGCTGAGCTGGAGGGTGCTCAGCAGGGAGCATGTTGTTTACACCAGGAAACAGCAGAGAGCAAGGACTCATTTTGGAGCAGTGGAAAGTCCTTCAAGACCCACAGAGGTGGCAGCTTGGAGGCCCTGAGACATGGTCTTTGCACAATTATCCAAACAAGTTGCTGGATGTGGTGGGAACAGCTGAAGTGGAGATCTTTGTCCTGGGGAGGAAGAAGGAGCCCTTTTAACCTCTCCATTCCCAAGCCTGGCAGTGACAGCAGAGCTGTGGCTCCCCTCCCAGCTTCCTTCCTCCTGCCCCAGCCACAAGCCCCAGGGCCTGGGCTGGAAGGATTTCTTATCTTGTTTATGTAAAGTGAATGCTGGAGGGGTGGTTCTTTCTTTGGCAAAATGTTCTCACGCTGGGGACTCACCTCCTCTGCCAGAGATGGATCAGCTACAGCCTGGGGTGGTCTCTTTTCGGGGAGGTGGGAAATTTGGCACAGAATAAAGCAGGGAATTGCAGCTCTTGGACACTGGGCTGTAACTGAGAAGCATGGATTTGGATGCTGGGACAGGTCAGCATTTCTGTTGGGATAGGCAACCCTGTTCTTCCCAGCATGAGGTCTGGGAAACTCTTGCAATGAAGAAACTGAGAGTGAGAAACAACTTGTTTTGTTTTATTTTATTTTATTTTATTTTATTTTATTTTATTTTATTTTATTTTATTTTTTTAATTTTTTATTTTTTAACAGTTCCTTTCCTTGCATCCAAATGAGGAGACATGTAGTCATGTAGACCTTCTGTTATTAGAGCAGAGCACGGTCCTTGGGCCTCATCATCAGCCAAGGGATGCATCTGCTCACCTCTGACCGAAGAGGACCAGGCACAGCCCCAGCAGCTCTAACAAAGCTCTGGCCAGGCAGGCGAGACCGAGGGATGTGCCATAAAATTTCCTCCTCGGTGGTGCAGGCTGCAGCCCTGCAGCCCATGACCCCAATCTGCTTCAAATGGACTTTTTACAGCCTTACATCACTGCAGCCTATCCCACCTGCCTCCTTACTCTCAGCCATGCTACCAAACTGTGAGGCTGATAATCAATGATTTTTAATACAGTTCTTGATTTAAATCACTGTGGCTTCTGCTTTATAAAGTTTCAAACACTCGACTGATGCACAGTGTAAATTTTATATATATGTGTATGTATTTATAGATTTATATTTTAGTCCATACAACAAAGGGAATTCTCATTATGCATCTAAATACCTGCTCCATTTTGGAGGCCTCCAAAGGTGTTCAAGTCTGTGTTGCTAAACAGTGTCATCGTTTGAATGAGGGAAGTTCAAGCTTTTAGCAAACAGATGCTGAGGAGCTGTTCCTTGAGGAGTTTGTCATTCTTTGGCAGTATTTAGCATTAAATACAATTTAGTTACTATAGTTAGAAAAGTCCTTCAACAGCAATGGCAACAACAACTGTAATTAATAATAACAACAGCAGCAATAAAATCCTTTGCTTTTTCCTTCTTTAAACTATCTTTATGACCCGAGTTTCATGCTGGCATTAAGCAAACATTATTCAGTGTCGTTAAGCAATAGTTTTCCCCCCTGAAAAACTGAGAGTACTGAAGTACAGAGCAGGTGAGCTGAGCTTACCAGGGAAAGACTCTGACCTTGCTCTTCAAATTCTCTAGGTGGAGAAGCACTTGGCTTAGTTCAAGCCCCAGTCTGAGATGCAATGAATGTGTAGCCTTAAGTTTTTCCATGTGCACACCCCATGGTGCAACACCATGCTTCAAACTGAGGCTTGAGGAACTCTTTTAGTCCAGAGCAAAGAGGAACTTGGTGAAAGATTTCCTATCTAAAACAGGTAGACCTCACAAGTGTATGGAAGGATGAACTGCACAATTCAGGGTACAGAAATCTCTGATTTATTAAAGCTCTCCAAGGCCTACAGTCTTTAAATAAAAGGGGATTCAATCAAGACTGCACTTTCTGCAGCTAAAAATTGGGAAATTTGTATGTTGATTGCCATCTAGGGCCTATGAATGGCTGTTTATTGCTGTTCAGAGACAAATTCAGCAGGAAATTTGAAGCTGTCCCCTGAAATAAAGGGGTAACCTCCAATTACCCCCAGTGCAGAGGAGAGCTGGACTTATTTTGTTCTATTGCCTCATAGTCACAGTGGATGCATGATAGTTACATGCAAGTACAAATGGCACAGAGTTCCAACAACACACAAGACATCCTGTCCAAAAATTGCTTTTTAAATACTTATCTTCCACCTCCTTCTCATCCTTCCTTGCTCTGTTGGGCTCAGCTATGGAAGTTTCTCTTCTGGGGGTGTTAAAATCCACACAAAATGATGGGATGTGTAAAAACAACTTGTAACTGAAACTACTCGCTCTCTTACAGTACACATAATCAAAGAGGGTTGTACTAACTCCATGGTTAGATGAAATAAGGCCTTTTAAGGAGTTGAATGGAGCTGTTTGTTTTCCCTCTTGCAGCCCTGTTCCTCCAAGGCATGCTGTCATGCTCACTGGACCTGAGTTTTATAGGTAGGACTGAAGTCTTTGACAAAACTGAATTTACTTTAAATGACTGAAATTAGATACTTATAATCCGAAGTAGCAGCCTAGGGGCTCTCTTGTGTATTATCCTTCACTCTCAGTCCTCTGCTTTGTAGTGTCAATGGAATAATTTGTTAAGAAAGTAGAAATATAAGCAATAATTCTGAAACTGAGCAGGAGCACAGACTAGCCCTTATTTTGCCAATACCTTGTTATCTTCTAACCAGGTATGACAATGCCTCTCCTGTGAGTAGCCCCTTCCAAACATGGTTTTGTCAAAATTCTGCTTTTGAGATTATGGTTAAAAGAGTATTTTTTTCTTTTGCCCTACTTATGCAATAACACCACATTTTTTCTGTCCCAATGAGACAAGATATCCATGGCATGGATGGGCATTCAGATTGGAGAGAAGGAGACAGATTTCTTCCTACTCATGGTGACTACTTGGATGCCCACTTTCCAACCAATTTTCCTAGGAAATTAAGGTATTCGTGTGTACCACCAGTGCTCAACAATCTTTCCCAGCAATCTTATCACATGTCACATCTTCCACATCTCCGGGTTGAATATTTCAAGTGGTTTAACTTGAAATAGTTTTATTGGCATCAGAGACATATTATATTAACTGAGGATGTGGCCCTTTGTAATTTTATTTTGGCAAGGTGGATAGGCTCCAAAAATTCATTCTGCTGTTTGTAGCATGCATACATCTACAGATGAAGGAGATTTCATAATGTTTTCCATAATGTTTTATACATGCATGGATATGCACACAGAGACTAAACTAATCAATTAACATGTTGGGTTGAACTGATGTAAAACCTGGCAAGGAAAGTTTTTAAATATATGGAAAATATTGGGAATGGCTGTCTAACTGAGCTGTTCTACTACTTACATTTGCTTGGAGCACTTACTTGGGTGGCAGTGAACACCCTGCAACAGTTTTCCATTGACTGAAGGTATAAAATCTCACTAAGGTGCTCACAAGAAAATCCAATGCTGTTGCTAGTTCAACAGAAACCTCTGAACTTTTTGGCATGTTTGGGTTTTGATGGATTTAGACTATTTAACAACAATTCTCTGTTATCCTGCATTTGAGAGATCCAGCTCTATTTAAGGAATTCACTGGTGTATGGCTTCAGGAAGCCCTACCTGAATTTGTCTCTGTGTCTCTACACAAGCATTTAAGGAATTTCATGAGGACTATTATTAACAGACTACCCAAGAGTGACTTTCACATGAGAAATATCCTTATGTTGGTTTACATACAGGCTGTGCTCCAGCTTGTAATCCAGACTATGCACTCCATGCTGATGAACAAATGGATTTGCTACAGGATGTAGAAACAAGGAACTGCACAGTTTGGAAGGGAAGTGATTCCTTGAAACCTCTTTTTTTAGGCTGTTGTTTGCCCTGATGGTGTCTTCACATGTGATTGGGTTGCAGTTTTCTATCCATTTTATAAGAGTAATCATCTTTGACTTATGAAACTGTGCTTTAGGCATGTAAAGAAGTTGTAAAGGTTTTTTGAGGTGATAGAGCTGAGCCAATCAGATGCCTCTTTAGTACCTACACCCTCTGCAGTAGGACTTCCAAACTACTTTTGTGAAGGGAAAGACCAACACATTAATATATTGCCATTACTGCATGGTGGGATTTTGGCATGCCTTGCTGTAAATTGGAGAGCATCACATCAAGGGTCCCATATCACTAACAGAACAGACACCTCAGTCATTAAATAGGACAGCTGAAAGGCCTCTTTCTCTTTGTGCTGGATCTTGAGGAGCTCTGTAAAATATAAAAACCTGGGGCTGTCAGGCTCATGCACTGACGCTGAGGTGGGATGGGACTGGGGCTGGTGGATGAGGCCAGAGATGTACGTTATCAATATGATGGAGGGAAGAACAGGAAGAAAGGTAAGTCCTGGTGGAATCTATCCTTTGTCACATAATTTCCCTTGTCAGAAAGCAAGCACTGTCTCTGCATTCCATTAGTGCTGAGACACAGCTGCTTTTCCCCTGGCCTTGCTGCCTCCCAGGGAGCGGAGCGAGGGAAGTGTTGCACATGACTCCGCTTCCCACTCCTCATCCCATGCCTTCCTGCACGGCACCTGGCAGCACCATTCACAGCCTCCCCAGCTGCAGAAATGGGGCAGCATCTCCTAAGGTGCCTGGCTGTGTTTTGTGGTAATGGTTGGACATCAAGGGTCTGTGCTCTTTCATTCTTTGTTTGCCTCAAAACAGGGCTCTGTAGGCTGTGGTGGGAATGCAGGTTTATTTAGCTGCCGTTCCTGAATTAGCTCAAATGTTAAGAAGCTTCCTTCAAGTCCAGTTTTAAAACTTATCTGTCTGCTAAAACACAGTTCTGTAGGACAAATTTAGCATTTAGGATCCATCATAAGGATCATATGGAAAGCTGGTAAAAAAAAATTAATTAATGAATGGGTTACAATGACCTATAAATGTCATTGTTTCATCTCAAAGATATATTGGTACTGTAATTTTTGCTTAACTCTTTCAGAGGACCACATGTGGACACCACTGAATGGATAAGGAAATTATTTATACAGCATGTTAAGGGGACATTAAAGCATTTCATAGCATGTGGTAGGGCCTCTCAGTGAGGCAAAAGGCACAGATCAGCTATCCAGCTGTGGTGTGCTGCTCTGGCTGTGCCAAAGCCACCAGATGATGCAGCTTTCCTGCCTGCCTCTAAAGGAAACGTGATTCCCTAAGAAGGGGCTGGATGCATGGTCCAAGGTGGGGAATCCCCAGCTTTAGATCCACAGAGGAGACAAGGCCAGAGGTTGAATTTTTCAGTGTTCTTACTGCCTGTTTTATTCCCTGTCTGTATTTTCTACGCCAGGGTTATTTTGTCCCATGTCAGGTGGCACCAGCCTTTGTATGGCTGCTTTGTAGAGGAAATGCAGCATCCCTTAGAGATCAATGACTTGTGGCTGCTGCCAGCTTCAGTGATTGTAGTGGTTAGGAAATGCTTTGTAGTTGAGACTTCTCTGCAAAATAATAATAATACTAAAAAAAAAATTAAAAAAGGCAAGCATCCATGCTGTACGGGCTCCAGCTCCACAGGGGGGTGGCCAGATCCACTGCGTTCCTGCTGGGCTTCTTCCACCTTGGGGTACTGGCCTGACAACTCTGGCTCATGTCTTGCCAGTAAACACAAGTTGAGAATAGGTATTATACTATATACACACACACACATATATATATATATCCATGTACAAAAATCATCTATATAATTTATATATGTATACACACAACACACACACAAATTATATAAAAACTATAAATGCAAATTTAATATGCATGTTAAAAGTACATACACAAGATATGCAATATATGTATGCAAAATAAAAAAAACTATTTATTTGTGGTTATTTAAATATAGATATGAAAATATATATTTACTTAAATATAGACATGAAAAGAAGACCAGTGGGGATCCTGCTGGGATGTAGGTGCATATGCTCCTCTGTTACAGAAAATTATGACCATGAACTACGGCAACAACCCTGAGAAGCCATCTGGTGACATCATAAACTAGCTGAGCTTTGCCCTCTGGGTTTATGATGATGTCATCAGAACACCTTGATAGAGAGTACCTTTAGCCCCACAAGCCACATGTGGCCATCATTTATTTGATAATCAATATTCAGGGTGACATTGCTAATGGTTTTGTAGGCTGAATCCAGCCTCACCTCCACCTCCACTATAGCCGTGGCAAGGGCTGGAATGTATAGCCTTTATTTCTGGTGCAAACCTGAGTGGGAGTTTGATTATTAGTTTGGGTCGAATGTCCAGTTGGCTCAGGAGTTGTTTTTTTGAAGAAAATAGAGTGATTCTTGATGATAATGAAATACTGGTGGCCTGAGTGGTACACACAGAATGGATAGGCATGATCATGGTCCGGTTTCTGTCCTGACCCTAAATGCCAGCAAGGTCTTAAAACCCAAGTGTAAATTCAGGTGCCTAAAAATTACCCCCAAAATACAACAGTAAAGCTATGGAGCCCGTAGTGTCTTTTGAAATCTTTATTGTGTCTCTGTTGGACCATAAGAGACCAATCACATCAGCCTTTTGGAAAATCATGTGCAATGCATATTCCAGCCAGCCCAAGCTGAAGTTAAACTGCATGCTCAGCATAGAGATGATCATGACAACAGTTAGAAGGAAAAACTTGCATAATATTCACCAGTGAGGTTGGGTAAAATGTTCAGTAAGATTTAAAAAAAAAACCAAACCTGGAAAAAACAAATAGCAAAAAGACCCCACAAAAATCCAGCAGGATAGTTAACAATCAATTTTAAGTATATTTAACACTGTGATTTTCTTCTTTTGGATTTACATGCTGGAGATGATGTCAATGCAACAACATGTGAGTATCCTTAGGCTGGCACCTTTGTTTTTAAAATGATGTGGTCTGATTGATTTTAGGTGCAGATTGCAAAAATGATAAACAAGGCAGGGAAGCAAAATGAGATATGACTCTCCAGTGCTAGGAAAACTTGGAGTCAGCACAGAGATTTTAAAACAAATGAAGTTTTAGGTTATTTACATATTTGTATAGCAAAAACAAACAAAAAAATTAAAAGTAAAAAAAACGAAAAAAAACCCCAAAAAACCCCAAAAACCTAAAACAAAACAAAACAAAAAAAACCTGAAGAAAAAAATCAAATTGCATGTAGGTCCTGAGAGCGATAGGTACCTCTCTCAAATTCCTATGTATTAGTAGGGTATAAAAGGGTGTCGGTTTCCAAAGTAACCATAGCAACATGTTTTCATGAGTTCCCGTTGAGAAGCCAAAAACCTTTGTGAGCAGTAAATCAACCCATTTATATCTCTGAACTTAAATTTTTTATTGGTTACTGATTAACTTAACTATGCTGCCTGACAAATATTCATAATAAATAAGCCAACCAGCAAGCCCTCAAAAAAATCCTTCTAACTACGTTTAAAGGACTATTCCTGAAACATGCTCCACATTACAACGAATTTGGCAGTCAGCATGTGGTCATGTGCATGTTTCAACATGGATCTAAACCCCAGAAATCACAAGATGTAGAGTTATTAAAAGAGATCTCTCTGCAACTACTTTAAATAAATATATGCCTTGATATTTACCAGCAGTGTTGCTATGGGCAAAATAATTAGTAACTACTAATTAATGTAGTCTTTCTGAAGGAATATAGTGGGAAAATATCTGTGGACTCTCAGTGCTGCTTTTGCCTGTGCTAAAGACGATTACAGCAGAAAGGTAAATTGTGGGGTTTTAGACATTTACTCTGTGTGCATCCTATAGATTGTGTAAATGGAAATGCTACATCCTACTCATGTATAAATGTATATATGTCCTCAGGTCAGGATGTTGCTGGAAGGCTATTCTTTCTTTGTTTTTTTTTTTT
>VXBI01008509.1:317845-377847 GCA_013397375.1 Toxostoma redivivum | reverse complement strand
TTTTTTTTTTTTTTTTGTTCAGGGCTTATGTGAGATTTTGGCTTCCACAGTATGTCTACATTTAAATTAATTAATCTGTTGACAGTTAAATTGTACTAAGTAGCTTCGATATAAAATATGATTCCCAGATTCTTTTCCATCGAACTTAAAAAAAAAAAAAAGAAAAGAAAAAAAGAAGAAAGAATCTGAGGAACTTTGTTCTAAACATCTGTCTGGGCAGATGTCAAAATGCAGAGTGTTGCTGCATAATACTTTGTGCGTATATGACGCCACATTATTACCCTTGGCTTAAATATTCTCAATGGATTTTATGATCTATTTAGAAGCAACCTTTGATGGGAGTGTAAACTCCTATCTTTTGTCATACAATAAGCACCTTCGTGGAACTAGTTCTAGAGTAAATATTGAAAAACAACACAATGTTTTCTACTTCTTATTCACAGCACATGAATATTTATACAGAGGGAATTACAGGCATGTGTCAGTGGAAAAGATTTGGCAGATTTTCTTTGAAAATGAATTTTGGTGAATAAACTCCTTTTGAAGTAAGATTGTTTTGTTCCGAATTGCTCTGGATAGAATCATAAGCTTTGAGCTGTACTTTAGCCAGCTGATTAAAATCTATTACAATAATCTGCATTTCTTCAAGACATGAGAGAGAGACAGTGTCAAGGACATTACAAATCCAATAGTAATTTAGGGAATTAAGCTAGAATGAGACAATGCTTGTAACACTAAGATTCCAGAAACATGTTTGATTTTTCTTTCCAGATTGCATATATTAACCCATTTTATTAACCTGTCTATAGCCTTGATTCAATAAACCATTCCTATTCAGTAGAGCTCTAAAGCATATGTTTGCCTTTAAACACATGCTTAAATCCCATTGACTTTTTAATGCTTAAAGTTAAGCATGTGCTTAGATGTTTTTGCTTGCCTTTGCAAAATAAAATTTTAAAACAAAATATCCTGGGCAAAAAGAAAGAATAAATGATGGCATTTTTAAAAGCTTATTATAAGAAAACAACTACTCAAACTGCTGTACTCTCAAGAACACTCAAACTAATTTTAACTAAATACCTGAAACAAACAGAAACAATTTTCATGCTTTATTTTGGAGTGCATTTGGACCTGAAGCCATGGAGATTCTCTGCCAAGACACAAACAATAGCAGGAATATCTCACTGTTTGCTTAATGAGGGATGAATGGAAAGTGTGAAGGTGAAAAGACAGATTCTTGGTTTGAGAGTGACAAGGTGAGACTGCTTCTTTATCACACCTTTCTTTTTTTAAATCCAAACATCATTTTCAAAGCAGTAAAAAAAAAAATTTAAAAAACTGTGGCTGGGAATTGCTCCGTAGCTCTCGCAGCCAACTGATTTGAGTTTACTCCCATTGCTTGTTTCATGGGAAATGTCAACTTGCTACAGAAAGTTTTAATTGGTTTATGAGTGATATATTCAAGCTGCTTATTTCCTAAAACATCTGTTTTTGTTTTAGTTCCCCAATGTCAAATGGTTGGTGATATCCCAAGGTAGCACGCTGTTTCCAAGTCATATTTCCTGGGGTATCTATCAATAAAAAGGCCCTTAAATTGAGCATAATGAAATTAGTACAAGGTAGTCAAGAAGTCTCCAGAATCAAGATATCAAAATGTCCCTCTGCACATTATTTTTTTTTCCGTATTGCTTGTGATTGACTGCTTTTGGGGCTTGGAGGAAGAAAGCCATGAGAGTTATGGCTTATTTCATCTTCTCCCCCAATGCCCCCACTTCTTCGATGGCCTTGAGCAAGTCTAATTTGTATTGTTATGGAAATTGGAATTAAGCCAGGGAAAATACAAGTCTCATGCTGCACCTGATGGCAAAATCTAGTCATTTTTCTGCTTGGTGGGCAGAGAGACTACAATTTTTTGAAGATCTATCTGCTACATGTGACAACAGGAGTCCTAACATAAACCGGCAATTGTGAGAGCTAAAAATGAGCAAAACATTCATAAGAGGGTTTCATCTTCATGCACACACAGAAAAAAAAAACAAACCAAAAAACCAAACCCCTCAACTTTCCACCACCCTGTGGCTTGATCCAGAAAAAGGAGAAGGGATTTTTATGAAGCAGTTATTGTTCCCAATTCTGAAATACATGCAGGAGTCTTCTCTTTGAATTACAGAAGGGAGTAGATTTGCAATATTTATCTAGCAGGTGGCCCAAAGCCCAATTTGCTCTATTTTCATCCATCGTTTATTGTGAATTTTGTTTTTAAGCTTTTGGGGGAAAGGAATGTTTGAGGAGTTGTTTTTTTCCCTTATTAAAGAAAGACAGTTTGAGGCAGAGGCAGTCCAACTGAAATCAGTCAAAACAAAGCCCACCTCAAGTCTAAATCAAGTAAGTATTACTTATCAAAATAAGCTCAAAAGCAGAAGACAGGGGGAAGAAAGTTTGCAGATCAACTTTCTTACCAAACTCATTTGCACCCAAATGAAATGAAGTTATAAGGATAAAATTCTCAGCAGATTTGCACAGCACAGTAATAGCCTTTATGCTTGGAAATTTATGGGCCATGGACAGTTTATAAGAAACGATGTAGTTCATCAGAGAAGCAGACTGATGGAGCACATGGGAGCATTCTGTGCAGGAAGTTGGGTTTTGGAATAATACTTACTTTGATAGAGTTGTTTTGTTAGCTAAGTAAAACAGTAGGGAAGCCAATGGCCACTTAGGCTTCAAACATAAATATATATTTATAAGTCACCCAGCTGCTTAATTGAGATCTCTAGTGTTTTCCCTAAGTATATCTTATCCAAAAAAACGGTAATGCAGAAAACAACAACAGCACCGAAGACCTGCTATATGCTAAGTTCACTTAATTAGTCAGCAATAGGGGAGAAATGGAGCATTATTTTAGGGGCAGATTCATGAAGGTTCCCAGAGTCTCTTCAGCCTGAGTAGTGGCTCAGGTTTGGCCCAAATTGCTCTCTAGCAATTTCTTGCTGAAGAAGCAGCAGGATAGATGCCCTTATTGTACCTCTCTCTTCTCTTGGTGGCTTTTTTTACCTTCATCATCAGGGCACAGCATAACTTGTGCGAGACTCGTGTAACCAAGTACTCACAACCCAGTTTGGAAAGATAAACGCTGGGGTTCCTGCCAGATGCTGGCTGTGTTGGCTGTGGAGGGGGAGGGAAGTACATGGGGCTTCAAAATGTTCTCCAAGGGAGGTTACACAGGGGATGGTTCATTAAATTTGAGCAAAGAACTGGAAAATAAGATTTCACACTTGTAGGCTTGAACAGCCTTGGCGAATTTGGGATTCCCCAGAAAACCTTGAGGAAATTTGGCAAGTTCTAGGGAGTTTCAGGAAATGCTGGGGCATTTGCAAAGGTGTTTTATTCTTAGAGCAGACCTCCAAGGTGAGGTAGAGAGTAGGGCCTCACACTCCATGCACCCTAGCCAGCTCTCAAAAGCCCTTTCCGGCTGTCAGATCCAGGGAATGTGGATGGTGGAGTCTTGGGTTTGGCTTCAGCAGTCCCACTGTCATAGCTCTTCTCAGATGTCTGTTTAATTGAGAGCAACAGCCTTAATCCATATCTCCTACTTTCTGGATGAATATCCTAACTTGGAGGATATTGAATATAGGGAGATGTGGCTCTCAGTCTTTTCTAATGCAATTGTTTGTCTCCACACAGGAAGTTTAATATCATTTACCAATTCTTTGATCTGTCCTGAGGCTTGACCAGAGCCAGTCCTGAGGACTGAGTTTTCTCTCTCCCTCCCCAAACAGGAGTACTCACATCCTCTGAAAAAGTCTAGGAAGTTTTATGAAAGAGGTCTTGCTCAACCAGGGCTTTAAGGAGAGGCTAAGATTTAAATATTGTTCTTGAAGTGTGTGCAGTTTTGGGCACCATAATGTAAAAAAGATATAAAGCTACTGGAGCACATGCAAACAAGGGCTACAAAGATGGTGAAGAGTCTGGAGGGGAAGTCACACAAGGAGCAGCTGAGGTCAGTTGATTTGTTCAGCCTGGAAAAGAGAGGACTGAGTGGAGACCTGACAGCAATCTCCACTTTCCTCACAAGGGGAAGAGGCAGGCAAGACACTGATCTCTTTTCTGTGGTGACCAGTGACAGAACCTGAGGGAATGGCATGAAAGAGGTTTAGGTTGGATATTTGGAAGAGATTCTTCTCCCAGGGTTGTTGGACACTGGAATAGGCTCCCCAGGGAAGTGGTCACAGCACCAGATCTGACAGTTCAAGGAACATTTGGGCAACACTCTCAGGTACATGGTGGGAATCTTGGGACCATCCTGTGCAGGGCCAGGAATTGGACCTGGATGATTCTTGTGGATCCCTTCCAATTCAGAATATTCTATAATGCCATAAGTACTTCCTACAGTAATTTCTTTAACTGGGATCTCAGAAGCATTAGAAGACCTGAAATATCAGAGACATGTCCAGTCAGGCCAGTTTTGGGGGGATCTGCTCCTATAGCTAGTGGTCATGGCTCCATTCTGCATGTTGCCTGATGATTGGAAAAATGCCTTCAGTTGATTGTCTTTATTTCTTCCTTCTCCTCCCAGCTCTCAAGTATATTTGTGTTCAAACCAGGGTTTGCTCCTTATCATGCTCACAGCCCATTTCCTCCTCCTGTTTTATAGGCAGTGAAGTCTAAATGGTGAATTAGTGACATCTTCATTATTATGGCAGTAGAGTGCAGTGCCATCCTAATGCTGCTCCCCGTAGTAGTGAGCAGAAGGAGAAGCCAGGATGGGAGATACAACGATCGTATCCCAGAATAAATATCTGAAACGACAGACAAAAATTGCTATGCCACATCAAGGCTTTTCCTGTAGCTTTGTTTCACCAGCTGAAAACATCTTGGAGAACATTTGTTCACTTCAAGATTGCCCTCCTTTCTCAAGGTGCAGCTGAGTTTATGCATAGCTGCTGAGCTATGTGGCTGGAAATAGGAATTGGTGCTTCAAAGAGCTTGGCTTGCTGAGGGGGTGGACTCACGGGGAGCAGCTCCAGATTTATAAGGAGCTCTTCCACCATGCTTCACACCTTCCTTAGGAGAAATGCCATGAGTAAAACTGCCCCAGAGCTTACCAGAGAGTAGGAGCCAGATGCTGCAGGGATTTGCTGCTCTTCCTTTCTCATATGAAGCAGGAGAAATCTTTCAGTATTGGATTGTTTATTTTGTCTGGTGGCATTTGAACCACAAAGGACAGGGTGAGTGAGATCTTAAATAATGTGGTGGTTCAGGCAGCTCGAAGGTGTTGAAGAGAGCTGTGTGAAATCCATTTACAGCATTTTAAAATGTGGCTTTGGCAAAGCAAACTGGCAGGCTCATTTCCCATCCCACAAAAGTTGCATTCTCTGGATTTGTTCAAAACCTGAACCTTTCTGTGGACATCAGACAAACTTTATTTCTAGAGTGAAACTGTCGAACTCTTCTGTTGTCCTCTCACTTTGCCCCATTCTGAACTTCCACAGGCACACCGGTGTAGCTCCTGGAACGTGTGCTGAAGCCTGCCCCTGCATGTTTGCTCAAAAGGGATGTCCTTGCCATGCTTCCACCCTCTGGCAGCCTGGGCCTACCAGTGAGGAGCTACAGTAGAGCTCTCTTGCTTCTTGATGCACAACCAAGTGCAAAAAAAAAATAAAAATGCTGTGCCTGAACTCAGGGGAGTTTTCCCTTTGTAAAATGTGGGACATTTTGCTCAGTTTGCTCTGGGACAGATGACATGCATCCTCTAAGCTGTCCATCTGAAGGAATGACAAATGAATAAAGCACTCTGATCCCAAATGGCTTGGTAAGTTGGAGGGGTACTGGCAGCTGGGAATAAGGCAGTATTCCTAAAGCACCTCCCAGGCACCAGCACTATCCCAGGGACAAACTACGAGTCCCTGCATCCACAGCACATAAATCCTTGCAGAGCTGACCCTCAGGCATGATGTACACAGACATCCACACCTATGTTTCTATCCCTTGGCACTGCATCACTGAGCAAACTTTATCCTTCCTTCCCTAATTCTATAAATTTACCCTCTTGCAGTCGTTTGCTCAGTTATGATTTGAAGCCTACAGTTCTGACAATATGCAAGTTTACTTTTTAATTCAGTTAGAAGAATTTGCTTTATTCACTTTTCACCCACTTAGAATTTTATATTTCATTTTTTTAATTAGAGGTGTGATTTTAATTAAAATTTTAATATTGTGCACCTTGAACAAAGCCTTAGTTTGTACTCTGAAGAAACACAGGCATATAAAGCCAACAAATATGATAAAGAGAAAACAATTGGTCACTTATAAGTAGGGAGACCTCTGTGTGATATCATCTACCCTTTTGCTTTACAGCCCCAGGATCCTATTTCAGGAGTGCTGTTCATTGCTAGGTGGGACATGCAAAGGTGCTAGTGCAGCTGGCAGTCTCCCTCTGCAACCCAGCTCTGGCAGGCAGCCCTCATGATGAATTTCCCAAATATTTTTCCTGTTCCTCAGGAATCAGAGACATGACAGAGGGTCTGGCAGTAGGACAGCTGGCACAGCTCAGAGGTGCCAGAGCTGTTGTGGTGACCATCTGACCCAAGGACGTGTCTCCTGGCTCTCTCAGCTGCTCTCCCAGCCTCCTGCTCTCCTTTCTCTTCATGTGACATGTCCTCTTCAACGAAATCATCCTGCCTTTGGTGTGTCATGGCAACTGTGTCAGATGTTTTATTACTACTTTTTTTTCTTTTACCCTGCAACTGAACCTAGTCTCCTGGGAAATATGGACTGAACCCAAAAAACATTAATGTGCCTGCCAAAATGTCATTTTTTGAACCTGTGGAGGAAGAGAAAACAAGAAAGGCAGAAAAAAAACAAGGGTCATCATGTTCTAGGTACGGCCACATTTTGTGGCTTTCATCATGCTCATAACTTTGATATTTCTCAAGTAGGTAGGAGCTGCTACAGAAACAGCATTGCAGAAGTCGTGGCATATGATGCTGGAGGAGACCTTGTGAGGTCACTAGGCACTGTTCTTTACCTACGCAGAAGTAGCCAATCCTGGAATAGACCAAAAAGCCCAAAAGGACTGAAGGCTGCTTAGCATGGTGTGTGGTTACTGCCCTAGAGAGAGAGACAGCAAGAACAGCAACACACATGGACCTCTTTAGGGGAAAAAAGGCCAACTTTATTGAATGGACAACCCTTATTTGGTATGCGGAGCTAAGACAAAACAGTAGCTCATTGGACAATTGGGAAAAACATCCATGAGACTGTACCTCAGGATGTATCCCACAGGAAAAACACCAGGTGTTAATCTTTATTGTGAATTCTATTCTGTTTTTCACCAGATTCCATTCTGTTTTGACCATATTATCATCCTGGGAGAATTCCTCCTTGTCTGAAGCAACAACCAGCTTATTAGTCTGGGAATGGACATGAGAAGCAGGAGAAATCCAGGCCTGAGAAAGAATTATCAAGCTGTAACTTCCTAGCTCTCTAAATATGTCTGTCTACAATGGTGCTCTTTGGACTCCATCTCTATAAATTCAGTCAGACACAAACACTGGGAGAAAAAGCAGATTTTTTAATGTCTTCAAACTGTATTATAATCTTTTGTCTATCATCACCAGGTCCAGGAAAAATATCTAACTCTCCTTATCATGGTCTTTCTCGGTTTCCCACTTGACACAGCTGCCATGGCATGACCCAAGGTCCACCACTGCTTCAGCACTCAAGAAGGTTGTGTTGGCTTTCTGCATGGCTTTAAGCCATCCTGGCTGATTTTCTTGTGGAACCTGCTGGTTTCCTGCACGAGTTACTTGACACATACCAGTGCCTTCCCTTCCCTGAGCTCCATTTACTGGAGTAGGCCAGGGTTTGGCAGGATATACGGGGTACATTTATTGGTTCCTTTTTTAAAATCCTTGGTATGTGGCAGCCTTAGGGGAAGCCCAGAATTTTCTCTCACCTCAGATCCTACGGAGGCCTTCTGAATGTATCCCCCAGCAGGTGGGCAGTACGGCAGACAACAGCAGAGAAACATCAGATAAGGCAATAAATTCATGGCAGGCAGCATAACTTCCCCATGAAATTGCTAGTAGGCACTCCTGGCCCATCATGTGAGAGAAACTGCAGCCCTCAGGTTGATAGCAGGCAAATTTTGCTCCTCTGCCAGGAGAGACTATTAAATACCGGATTGGCACTGACTCATGTTTTCGGGAAGTGGGAGAACTGCAGGAATCAAAGCTCCTGGAGGTGGTTGACCGCTCCAGCAACAGTCATGTGCTGGAGATGGGTGGGGGGGAGGAAAAGTCACATTTTTTTCAGTGAATCTAATTGCACTGAGTGGTGGCTGGAGGGGTCCTGCAGTGCCTTTTGCAAGAGTTTACATAGTTCTGGATCCTCTACCACTTAGAATGGAAAAAAGAAAGCCAATCTGTTTGATCAGGCCTCTCCCACTCGATATGTGTATTGGATTTTACATTAAAGCTTTTAACAGCTACGTACACATCTGAGCTGGAGCTATTGTTAGCCCATGTGATGGATTAAGATCAAGAATGTTAATGTTATCCAAAGGAACGCTTTTTAATGTATATTGCGATTGTATAAACAGGGTCACCAGAGCTAAATGGGATGTCAATGACCTATGAAGATCATAAAGTAAACAAAAGATCTTAAAATAAGCATGTAACCTGAACATGTCGGGGATTGTTGTATATCAAAGGCATTTGCTTATATAAAGTAAGGGAAAATTACTTACGAGTAATGTTATTTGCCACAAATCTACCTCTTGCCTGCTCTACAAAGGAAACCTATCCGAAGGGACTGGGGTATGTCTCCATCTACCAGGAAGCACGGAGCAGAGCCTACGTGCATAATAAACATGCTTAAATCCCAGGGTGCAGCAATAAGCTGTCGTTGCTGGTGAGCAGCAAGCTCCTCCAGCCCTCAGTGGAGGGGGAGGGAGGACAACACCAGCAAACACTGCTGCCAGGAGAGCTTCAGAGCCCTTGTGACACAGGCAGACCATGGCAGTCCATGAAACCAGCCAACTGAGTGGGAATTAGCAGACACTAGATGGTTTAAAATAATGGGAAGAGAGTAGGAGCTTATTATTTTTCCCCCTATCAGTCCATTAGCATTCCCCTTCTTGCTCCATATCATTGTGATGGAGAAGTAGGGGCTTTTTTGGTTTATTTTTGCTTACTGGGTAGTGTCTAAATTATTACTGGGAGTGGGGTGTGAATCCCTTCTTCAAGATGCCCCAAACTAAGTAATTTCTTGTGAAACAACAGGGTTAAAATTGGAGGATTTGCCTGGAGAAAGGGGGTTCTGGGGTCTTACTATTCCGTGCTTATTGCAGTTGGTCATCCCACCAAAATGCAGAGCCTTTAATTTTGGTCATGGATTGGATCTCTATACAGGCCATTCACTTAAGGATTTAAGGACTTGATGATCCTTGTGGGTCCCTTCCAACTCAGAATATTCTGATTCTGTGATTTGTCCTCACTGAATTTCATTGTATCTCCTTCAAGCTGCTTCTGCAGTTTTGAGTTCTAATCCTGTCCATAAAGTCCCTCTCAGCCTAGTCTCTGCAAATCTTATGTGCTCTATGCCATTAGTTTGAGCACTATGGAAATAAATGCCAAGGTTGGGACTGCTCCTGGAGAATGCTTCTGCTATTGCAACCACGAGTTGTAGACAACACCTTTCTGGAAATGGCTTTAAGAAATAGTCTAACACTTAACCCAAAATAGTTCTATCATGACTATGTTTTCTTGACTTGCTTATGAGAATTTCATAACAGTTTACTGAAGTTATATTGCTCTTTCTGTACAGGCTATTTGTGATATAAGAGTATTCTCTATTAGTCTGATAATATTTGTTCTTGCAATAAAGTCTGTGTTGGCCAGGTCACATTTCATTGTTACCTTCTAGGTTGTTTTCATATGGTGTGGTTGGTCCAGATTATTTTCCAAGCAGGTTAAATTACTGGTCTAGAGCACACTATCTCTTTAAAAATTAAAACAAAATAAAATAATAAAAAATAAACGGCTGAGAAACAAACCCCCAAAAGACCTTCCCTTACCTTCCACAAGGTTTCAGATCAGCACTTGAGAGATGGGCACAACTAGTTCCTTAGTCACCAGAGGTGATTTTCATGAAGACCACATGAGCTGGAAGCATCTAACTTATTCAAGCTTTCTGTGAGCTTGTTCTACTATGACTTCAGGCTGGGAGTTTACCTATTTGCTTCTGGAGTTATTTGTATGGGGGTCTGAGTTATGGTTGATCCCAACACAAAGTGATGCAAAGCAGACTGGAAAACACACGGAATTAAACGGCAATTTTCTCTTTCTGTGTTACTATTTTGCTGGCTCTGCAAAAATCTTGCTGGATAGGAGGGCTAGAAGTAAGGCATTATTTAATCCTTTAATTTCTGTCATTGTCTGCAGAGACTGTGATATCTTAATGTCATGCTGGATAACAGTGTGGAAATGGACCTTGGTACCTGTTATAGAGAAGGTGTAAGTCCTTCTTCCCAAATAGCTGGGCACTGGGACCAAGGAAGATGACTGCTCCCAGTTGCTGTCAATAAATTAACCTTTATGCCTGCAGCTCAGACCCTTTACCATATGTACCCTGCCTTGCCGTCCTGACAGGGATTAAGCTTGCAAATGACACCCTGAGACAGCACAAGGCTGCCCCTCAGGAGTAAGAGACTGTGGAGTTACTGTGCCCTGTGCCTTGTTTCTTCTCTTCACATCTAGTAGACCTTACCTATGCACTTCCTCTTTCCTGCCATCAGGGCTAGGAATCTGGGGTCTTGGTGCCCTAAAATGCTCAGGAAGGCCAATATCCAAGTGTTTTCCTGCCACTTCTGGGGTTTTACTGCCATCTTGAAGAGACCTCCACGTGGGCTATGCCTCATGTCCCACAGCACTCCCCAACGGGTAGGAAAGTGTGTCCATGGCAAAGGAAGCCTGAGAACCAGGTTCTCTGCTCTCATGTGAGCACAAATCTTTTACCAGCTCTTGGGAGAGAGTTATTGATGTTTAAAGTGGTTGTTTTGATTGCCAGCTGCCCAGCAGCATGCCTCCTTGTTCCCATATTACTTCTGTGGGTTTCTTTGCTTTGGTGTTATTTGGTTTTTAGTTTGTTTCAGAGAGAGCTCATTTCCATTTACCTTTGGGAATTTTCTGTTACCTTGATATGAACTGGAATATCAATGTTTTAGAAAAATGACATAGAGAAACATGGGCTTATTTCCTTGTCTAATGGCAAAAGAGAAAAGTTTGCAGGATTGGCAGTCCTTAGCTTTTATTTTTCCTATTAGATATGGGCATATAGTTTGGTTTCTTCCTTAGGTATATGTACTAATGCACCACAAAGGAGTGAAAACTATTCATATGCAAAACGATCCTTTCTACTTGAGCAAGCTCTTCTTAGCATGCACAAATTCAGCTGTTCTCCATCTCAGATATTACAATAGTAATCAGCAATTTAAAACTCTTTCAATAATTGTTAACCCAAAAGGTTTTGTTTGTTTGTTTACTGGCACTGACTAATGGTTATTATCAGCTTTGAATGACATTCAGTATTCATTTTGCAGCTTTGTCTGTTTTCAAATATTTGGGGATGTCCTTGTTAAGATGTTTTCAATGCAATTCTATTCACAGCAATTCCAAAGCACGCGCGCTGTATGTGATCAATTAATCACTGCTTGTAATCAAAATTTTTTCTTAACATGCAGAAACACAGACAGTAAATATGCCTTAAAATGTCTTTGTTTTGTCAGGAAACGACCTCCCAATGTGCTTTAAAATATGTAAATAAGTTTGTGCTCTATGATGAAGGATTGCTGTGTAAGTTTGTCTAAGGAGACTTGCATGGAACAGATGTAGTGACTAACATTTTGTGTGACTTAATATTAGGGCTGGTGGCCGTGTGCTTTCATCCACTTGTCTTTAGGGAGTCTGACAGTGAATGTGATGGCTACTGTCTTGAGTTCTTAGGACTGGAAACAGCAAAGGTTCAAAAGGAATTACAGGTTTACTAAAGGAGGAAACCAAAGGAACTTCTTGGCTGAATAAATTGCTTCACTTGATGGTAGAAATTTAACACATTTTTAAAACTGGTGAAAATTACTTTAGAAAAGTGCTGGTGAAGTTAAGCATCAAGCATCTTCAGGTGTTTCTGCCCTCCAAGGTTGTTACTGCTGTTTTTGTATGATGTCTACACAGTGATTTTTCTTGAGAAAAAACACTGACCCGGTGTAAGCCAGCTTTTAAAACTGGAGGTGAATTTTGTGGCTAAGGTGTAGAATTCTTTGGAAGAGATTAGATTATTCCCTATCTTTCCATTATAGGGTTTTTCCTGTTTGTTTGCCTGTATTATCTTCCAAAACATCTAGTGTTGGCCTCTGTTGAGACAACAGGATTTGCAGGTTAGATCCTGTGTGGTCTTGTCTTTTGAGAAGAAAAGGCATTTGGATAAGTTAAGTAGCTGGGAGACACAGAAAGAACTGGTCTGGAAGGGAGTTTTCAGCTGAAGATGGATGAGCTCTCCTGCTCCATGGACCCATTCCCCTGTTACCTGATTTCTTTGACGTGCTGGCAGTTGCCTTAGCTGGACTCTCGCTGCGAGACAGTCAGCACTGCACTCTCAGCACTGCAGGAAAAATAAACCTGCTCAGACCAAGCAAAACACTTGGAAAAACATGCAGATATCTTTTTTTTTTTTTTTTTGTGAGTTCTGAGCTGTGCTTCCTCTTAAAGCTTTGCATACAAAGACCTTTTTGTGAAGGTTGTCGGCCTTTGCACTAGATTTGGCAATTTTCTTCTGACGCCACTATCGTAGAGGAAGAGAGAAGAAAGGACTGATGACAGGAGCCCATTAATTAAAATTAGATACTGTTTTAATCTTGGTCACTGTCTTGAAACCATGGCAATAGCAAAATGCCTTGGCCTCTATTATTTTCTTCTCCACCTGATTACAACTAGAGAGGTCAGGATCTTCCCTGTGCTGCACCACCATCCAAAGCATTGAAATGGGAGTCTCAAGAGATCTGTGTAGACTTTCTGGGATGTGCAGGCAGATTGATACCATCTGGAAGCCTGATTGGGCAGAGGATTTGAAATCTGGACCCTGATACTGGCTTTTTAGTCTTCCATTTTTCTAAAGTAGTTTTTCAGAGGGAGTAAATGACTCTAATTGTACTGAAGGAGCTTGACTAATTCACACCAGCTGAGGGACTGGCCCCTGAGGTCTGGGCTGGCCTGTTCTTTCTGAATTTTTAAAAAACCACCAACTTCTTGGATAATAGTGTAGAAATGGAAGTCCTTGGCTGCTTTGCATTCAGTTTGAGATGGAGCAGCACCTTCCGGGAGGAATGTGTATTTCCATGGTGGCTCTGGCCAAGAAGATGTTTCCACTTAGGAAAATGGGCATCATTTGCTCTATTCCACTTCCATCCAGGAAAGGGATGATGAGGTGGTGGGTTGAGGCTCTAGCAGCCCATGTCTGATGGTCCTTGCTGAGATGGACCAAGGGTGTAGCTAGAGGATGAACAGGAAGCAAAACAATGTGGTGGTTTTTAGACTCCAGGCTGTGAACTGGGATGGCAGAGTGCACTTCACTGATTTGTACAGAATCTGCTTGCTGAGTATAGAACCCCCAAGTTGGGGGTGCTGAGGTTGGGAAGTACCCTGCCTCTCTGATGTCCCAGCATGATATTGGTGCAGCACATGTATTTAATTCCCTCTTAGAAACATCTTGGAAATGGGCTTCTCTGTTCCAGGGTGAAGTCCTGGGCTTCTGAGCCTTGAGATTTCTGTGGTCCAGCTGAACAAGCTGTAGAAATCTTTGCATAATTTTTGGGCACCTGAATACCCAGCATACTCGAGTTTAACACAATCAGAAGAAAGAACACTGTGGTTCAGATGTTAATACTGAACTGCATCTTTTCTTTGGTTCCTTTTTCTTTATTCTGCTTTAGCTGTAGAATAATTTAAAGAGGAGGAAAAAAAATATGCTACTTGTCACTTCCTCAGATGATACTAGGTAGCAGCACTGAAGCTTTATCGTTAAGGTCAAATCCTGTTTGTTGTTTAGAGAATAAATACAAAATAGGGAAGCAAGAGAAGAGGAAAAATAAAAATCACAAAAGACAAGAAAACTCCGTTTCTGATGTTTACAGGTCACTTGCTGCAAAATCAGTGTGTGATATTTTATGCTTGTTGTGGGCTTTAAAGGAATCAGACCAAATGTTTAGCACATGTATATCCATTGTACCACTCCCTACCTGGGCTGTTGTCTTAGCTTGCCTCCCATCAAGGACTTGCAAGAGAGGATTTTTCCATGGCTGAACAAGCTTGACCTTTATTAGGCAGGAGGTTAAGAGGAGAGAAAATGGAAGATAGAAGCGACAGACCTAGAGTGACTATTAATAGGAATTGAGGTTTACATCTCAGTTGCTGCTGAGGGATTCAATAGAATCTGATAATCTGTATATCCTTATCTGGAGCAGAGTTGCACTGACAGGCGTGCTTCTTCTTTTCTTCCCCTCAGGTGGGTGGGTTGGCACGTCTTTTAATATCTGCAGGCAATGGTATATGGTTGAGTACCAGCAGCAGAGATGGCAGGATGCTCTGCAAAATTGCTCTGCAAAATCTTCCGTCCACAGAAGCTTGTGAGTTGTAAAGCACCTCTTGGTAGTGCAATCTCCAGAAAGCTTGGAAGTGTTCTAGCAGAGCTGGTCATAAAGCAAATATAGGTTCATCCTAGCTGTGGGCCAATTTGTGATTGTCTTTGAGCTAGCTTGGCCTCAGAGACTGCACAGTTCTCTGGTGGTGATGATGCTTCTCATCACTGCCATTTGTATTTGCATCTGGTCCTTGCTCATATACAGGCAACTCCCTCCTTGTGACCACCACTTTGATGTGGCTAAGATGGTCCTCTGACCTCACTGAACATTTCTCAACAACCATGTAGTTTCCTCCATGAAGCCCATCAACTTGTCATTACTTACTTCAGTTTATTTTTGTAAATCATTTTTATATGGGATCTGTATGTGCTGAGGTGTCTGTCTGCTGCCTTTCACCTGCTTAGGACATGGTAAGACATTATTTTGAACTTCAGAACAGTCCTTCCTCTACATAAATATTTTACAAATTGAAAATGTCTTTTGGGGTTAGGAATGATTTGTTCTGTCAATTTAAAATGTTACCTAATACCAATAAATGTTAATAAAGAACTTGTAGCTGGCATCATATACCAAAGCACTGTGCATTCATTAAAAATCACCTATGCAAGTGCAAGGCCAGCCAAAATAATCTCCTAATCAGTTATAAAAAGTCCACAGTACTTGTCAGGAGTTCAGTGTGGGGCAATAGCATTGAGAGTTGTGGTTTCTGGCTGAGGCACTAAATCTGTTGCACATGGAGACAAGCCAGAGTAAGAAAGTCCTCACTGGGACACAATCTTTCCTATGTTTAGGGTAAAGGAGTGGGGATTTGAATTTGAAAGAACAGTAAGTCCTCAGATAGTTGGTATTTTGGGTTTATCGCTGTTATAAAGGGAAGAGCATATGTCAGACCTCTACTGTTTTGTGGGGACAGTTTTGTGAGTGTTTTCCAAAATACCTGTCTCCTTCAGTATGCCAGAAGCATGTCACTTCTTATGTGAGTTCAATGGCATGTGTGATTTGGCATTCATAAGGCTGAAGAAGGGATATTTGGGGTGTTATGCGTTTTTCCAAAGGCAGTCTTCCCACAGTGGCTGTGTCTTCCTCTGTGAGGTAAATCCTGACCTTGCCTCTTGAAATTGCTTCATGACTCTTGGCTGGTAGTGCAAAGCTTTCACAGTGAGCAACAAGCCATTCTATCTTCCACCTAAGTTAGTATTAAAACTTAATTTGTTATGTCTGGTGATTTAGGACTTTAAAGACCCGTTTGGCCAACCATCACTCATGAGTAAGTATGTCATCTTTCTGTGCACTTAAATAGAAAAGGAGTTGAAGTGTCTCCAAAGAATATACTTTTGACTGGGCCTGGAAAGCTTACATGGTCACTTTTCAGGCAGTTTTTAATATGAGATTAGATCAGGAAATACCAGAATGTGGCTCCTGAGGTGCATTCTGTAATCAAAGGGGAACATGCACATCTTTTCTAAATGCCCAATTGCTGTGATGATTTATTAACTGAGTAATCTCTTTCCATCTCAGACTGATAGATGTGTGTGACTGCATTCATTCCTGTCCTGATGGAGCTCAGAAGTCCATGTAGCGTGGTGGGACTGCAAATGGATTATTGCAGAGAGCGTGCCAGGCAGCAGGGGACAGTGCCTGGTACCTTAGTGCCTCAGTGCTCTTTAGAGTCAGCAGCAGCCTTGACCTTTGGAACACGGTGTTCCACGCTGTGGTTCCGACCCAGAAACTCATCTATGTCTTGCAGCTCCTCGCTACTTTTTTTTTTTCTTCCTTGTTTTTGTGTTTGTGGGAGCTATGGACTGGTAGGGCTTGTTTAGATGTCTTCACCATTCAACCTAGGGACCTCTTTACAAAGACACCATGAGATGTGTGCTGGGAGTCCTGTTTTGGTGATGTGTCAGGTTTGAACATGCCATGTGTCAAGAATGTAGTACCAGCTTTCACACTGGCTATGGCCAGCAACACAGCTCTGCTACATCTTGGAAATAAAGGAGTTTGACTCATTTTCCCAAGTGTGTGGTCCTGAAACTATGCATTTGAGCAAATGGTGTTGGTTTGTTATTTTTAAGTTGTATGCATGCCTCCCCATCAGTTGAGGCAGTCTGAATGCTCAAGTTGTAGCTACTTAGGCTTTGCCAGTCTATAAATATTCATTGTGCTTCTTTCCTTGCACTAATGAGAAAAAATCCCAAAGAAGTATTTAAAAAATTATTGTCTTCAGGAGGGCAGTGCAATACTTAGACATAGGCATTGCCACAAGCTAAGATGGGTTGAAGAAGGCTTAGCCCTTGGTTTATGAGGGAAAGGTCAAACGTGACATGTTCCCAGATGAAGGATTGTCAGGATTGCTTTGCCAAACCATGTTACCAAAATTCTAGTTCTCTGTGCATCAGCACTGTATTTATTTAGGTTGTTGTTTAAAAGTGCCAGAATGAAACCTGCTGCCTCTGCTGTTTTGCATGTTGAGTGTAATAAAATATGTGGTTCGTATGACTGGATGCTGGCTTTTGTGCAGCTGCTTATGTTTTGTTTTCATTTTGTTGAGCTTTATACACTTTTCTCAAGCAAAAGAGGCTTGTGATATTTGTGTAGGTGTCCGTGAGTGCCTTGTGAAAAGGATACCTTGATCCTGACTCTGGTTTGGATGGTGCATGGGTGGGATCACTTCTCCAAATTCAACAGTTTAGTCACAGGTGCTTTGAATCCTTACGATCCCCATGCTAGAGCACATGTGCAAGAAGTTGGGAGTAGTTGTGTTGAGAAAACACTTCTTTAAATGCAGACAGAAATGCTCCTTACTTATTCAGCAGCTTCTGCAATGTACTGTGGAAGTAGTAGTCCCTAACATGACTGAAAAAATGGAGTTGAATTTAGAATATGCATCAATGTTGCTTGGACTTCCTCAAGTTGCTAGGCAAAGAATATCTACCACCCTCTTAACACTAATTCCATGTTTCTTGCCTTACTCCTACTCTGGGCTTGGCAGACCACAGCCAAAACATCACCACTCTCTTTAGAAAAGTTGCCCAAGTTTTCTGCAGGAAAAGTAAGAATGACCCAAATGGTTACCAGACCAACACATTAAAAATCCATCAGTGTGAAAAGAGTGCATAAAGGAGTGGAGTGGAGTGGAGTGGAGTGGAGTGGAGTGGAGTGGAGTGGAGTGGAGTGGAGTGGAGTGGAGTGGAGTGGAGTGGAGTGGAGTGGAAGGGGCTTTCCCTGTAGCTTGTCACAGGCTTGGTTATGATGTGCTCATGGTGAGGTCTTGCTCCCACTTCACTTTTGATGTGCATGTTTTCTTGGCTAATCCTGCAGTGTCAGCTCATGAATTGATGTTCACCGAGGTATGGTTTCCTATGCTCTGGTAACACTTCAGCCAGGTATCTGAGTACTACAGGACTTCTCAATTAAATCCAAATTATTTTGCAAGGCCATCCAGAATAAATACTCTGGACAACAGAACATGGTTGGTAATACAGAACATGTGATTTTTTTTTTTAAGGAACTGATACGGGAAAATGTTTCCACACTGACAAAAACAGAACAAATGTAGGTCAGTGTCTGAAGGAGATGAAAGAAGCCAAGTGTAATGAGAGCCTATTGTTTCATGCTGACATACGCAGGAAGCTTGTGGAGAAAGAACATCAAACTAAAATGTGAGGAAAAAAGAATAGAAGGCATGAAAATCATCATACTCAAGAAAACAAAGAGATCAGAAAGTTAAGGAGCATGCTAAGAAATCTGCACTGGGAGGCTAAATAAATGAGTTTCATATTTCTCCTTCTTCCTTTCCTTCAGTTCCGAGTTTCTCTCTCCCATTCGTCTACTAGGTAGCAGCTCTTCTTCCTTCCAGGAATACTTTGATATTTTTCCTTCCTCTCCTGCAGATGCCAGGGCCTAGAGAGATCCAGATGGCAAGCAGACCAGCAAAAAAGGGCCTCTTTACTATTTCACTTCTCATCTTCCTCTCAAGTTAAAAACACATGGAAGATCTATTGAAAAGAACAGACAAGCCTTATTTACTTTTTAATAAGTAAATTTAGTTTACGTATTTAACAGAAGTTAGTACACTGTTCAAACAGCTGGAATAAATATGAAGAAGCAATTTAGACTATAATTCTTTACTTTGTTCACCAGTCTTACACTGATTTTCTCAGACGTCAGAGGCGTTTTTCTGACTTGGGCGACAGGCATAAAGAATTGGTCCTTCATGATAATTATTTCTGCCACCCATTGTGATCTGGAAACATCTTTCATAGCTCTGACCAGCCAGTACCTTCCCTAAAATTTCAGTGGATCTAGGAGGCTTAAATCTATTTTCAGCTCTGTGTAGAGAAAAAGTGATTCCTTACCCAACAGGGCTGACCTGGAATGAAACTGCTGCAAGAGTACATAGTTATGTCCTCTGTTTTCAGAGATGAGGCACTGGTGTATTTTTTTACCAACTATTTCCTTTTCATACAGCCTTGTCCACGTTTTGTAATAGAAAAATATATTTGTGGGAAACTGTCTGTCTGAATCCTATGATACCCCATAGACTTGAGTCTTGTCATCCAGGGGCTTACCCAAGAGGGTCTGCCCTGGTCGCTGCTCAAGTGTTCCCAGGATTATCCCTTCCTATACCCTCACTTACACAGGATGGATTCCAAATTTCCACTCTGTCAATATAATGAAGGACTCCTATGGCAATCTGATGGATGGTCTGGGTCTGTTCCTTGCGAGGGGAGAATTCACAGCACCATGAAATACATTGTCTGATGAAAGGTGTTACAGGGCCATTGCTATTCATTAAAAGTTCAGTAGTTTTTGACAGTAAAATTGTGAGTCCTAGCAAAAAACCAAAAAATCTCCTATCTGTCCTCCTTACAATATATAGACATGAAGCCTGGATTTTTGTGTTGTTTTAGGGCACAGAGTGATGATGACTGTTTCACTTAGTGATACATTTGAATTGGTGATTTATGCAGCCCAACATTGACTTTAATTTAGCTCATGTTACGAGTAGAGTAATTCAGTCCTTAATGAAGTGCACTTCATGTGACATATAAAACATGGGATCTGACAATCAGTGGTTGAAAACCAGCCTAGGTTACATTTTCTTTTGTCATTGAATGTGGGCTGGCAGTTCATAAACTTAAAGTGAGGCATGCCAACCAATCACTCTCTCTTAAGTGGTGCTGAAGACGAGAGACCGGTGTTAAAACAAACTTTCCTCATTCTTTTAAAGGAGAAGGAGGGAAAAAACTTCCACATGAGCTGTGTTATGCATCTGAGAAAATTGACATTCACGTGTGTATATACACACACTTATTTAGTTCTCTGGTATGTGAGTATATAGAAAGAAGTGTTATTAACAAAAAGATTCATGTCCTGACCTATGCAAAACTTTGGATTGTGTAGAAGGTGAGTGAGAGAATTTGATCTACATGCTCCTGAGCAGATAGATCCTTCTCTGAAGTAGTATAAGTTACGCTTACATCAGCCCTTACAAGGGTTCAGGGCAAGGCTCTTGGGTAAGTGATAGGCAGCCCAACCTGGAAGGTTTTGGGAGCAGCTGGGGGGTGTGGGGGGCCTTTCTAGGCATGCATTTAAAAGGAATCAACAGAACAGCTCTGAACTGTAAATATGCAAATCTTTTTTATATTTATGTTAAGAGATTCGTCCTTATTTCCCTATGGAGAAGTAAGCAAAAGTTTTGAATGCTTCCAAGAGGCAGCATTTAAAAATGAGAAAACCTGTGCTGCAGCAGGCTAAGCTTTGTTTTTTCTCAGTGCAAAAAGTTGACTTGAAGTAGCATGGCAAGTGCATTGTTTTTGTATGCAAGCCTGGTTCAGACATCTATATCATCCACTCTTTTCCTTCTTCACTTTACAAAGCTGTAAAAAGATGTTTTTATTATTTGAGTGTGAGAGTAGGGGAAAGAATGGAGGTAAGCAAAGAATGCCAGCTTCTGGNTTGCGTGGGGGGGGGGGGGGTGGCAGCAAGGGCAGATATTATGTCCCAGAGTGTTTTCTGGGAAAAGGAGGATAAATGAAAGGAGAGAAATAAAAAAGTTGCAACAAGGGAGAGCTTGTCAGTCTCTGTTACAAGGGAGGAGTGTGGGAAAGATGCTAGTTTGGTTAAAATAGCACTGCAACTGGACAGCCTGGGTTTTAACTCTGCCTAACATGAAATTATCCCAAACTTCCCCACCAGCTTGGATTTGAGGTGCCAGTACCCTGACCAGTAAACTGTAGGTCCAAGATTGCCTGATGCCCTGGTACAGCCAAGTCAGGTGTAGGGGCAGGGTTGCTGGGCATAAGAAATAAAGGTGCTTTCATTTAAAATCAGCAATGTACTGCTCATTTTTGGGGCTTAGCCCAAGGAGCTCTTGATTTTATACTTTTTTTTTTAGGGGGGTGTTATTCTGAGCAGCCTCAGTGCTCCTTGTCTTGGAAAGGAATAAGGTTGACACTAGGGAAAACAGGCAAAAATTATCACCTTGAAAATTTTCTGGATAAAGGAATACTTTGACAAAAGGAACTCCTAAATTCGAAAAATACAGTGAAGGATTCTCAACTTTCAGGCTTATATAAATTCTTGTTGAATATTCATTTGATCTGAAGCCTTCAGATTTACTTAATGCAGTATATTTGATATCTTGATGCTTTTGTAACTCTGCCCTGAAAAGAATAGCAGGGGACAGAGATCGAGGATACAACCCCCAAGATTATGAGATTTTATTTTAATATTGGGCATGACATGGATTTAGTTTTCCAGGAAGAAAATGCACTATCATACATCAGTATTAAAGTGCAAAATGGTCTAATAGGTAATATTTGAAGTATTTGTGCATTACTAACTAAATAGCTGATTGATCAAGGGAGGGATGTTTAACTTTTTTGTGGAGGACACAGTAATTAAGTAGAAACCAAATACTTCACGGAAAAAAAATTAAAACAATCCCAGGAATAGACCACAAAATCCTAGGTTCCAGCTCAGCCCAACACTATTCAATTTCATATTTGATTTATTATGTTTTAGCCTGGGAGCTTCAAAAGTGTCTAGAAGTTTGATAGGCAAACCCCAGTGAGATTCTCCTGGCTCCTTTGAAAATGGTAGGAATTTTCTATTTACGGCATCACTAGTGATCAATGGAATTTTTGGGACAGTTCAAGAAATATTAAACAGGCTGAGTTTGCTCTTTATGAATTAGTCTGGTATTTATTCAGCAGCTCATTTTTCATCGAAGCACAGTATTAAAATTTCACTTGTTTGTTATAGGGTTGTCAGAATGAAATCTATTTCCAAAAATATACATTTCCATCTTCTCGTACCCTTTCTTCTCGCTGTAGCTAAGGTTATGTCAACACTCCCAATGTAAACCCCCTCATTTCAAGGATTAGTAATGCTGGCATCATGGGCCCAGACTCAAGAATAGCAAAACCATGAAATAACCTCTCTAGGATCATGTTTTGAAACAATTGTTTTCAGTGCCTTTGCTTTTGTGTTAAGCATCCTTCTGTATATGAAGTAGTGGCATTCAGCTTCTGTTCTAAAGTTATAGTTAAAAGAAAGAAATTGTGTAGACTCTCATATTTTCATGACAGCGTTAAAACATTTGTGTCTCAAGTTTAAACTGGGTGCCCAACTAAGATTTAAAAATCAGTCCCTGTTCAAGCTCATAACTTTTTCCATGGTGTTGTTTACCATGCATAACCATAGTAACATCACGAGGCTCTTGGATGGTGTACTCTTCCCACTTGTTGCCATCCTTTGGATCCTTCTATAATATATACATTTAAAACTAGTATACAGCTGTATATTTGCTTAATCCGAGAATGTTTTGGCATGTCCCATGGAAAAATAAGAGCTAAACCCTGCATGAGTCTTAGGAATTCCAGTGTGGTGCTGTGGAGTTCATCATTCATTCCTCCTTCCCTATCTGCCCGGTTTCCCATCATGGAATGGGCTAAGCTGTGGAACAAAGTGGATTGTCTTTTGCTGTGCCCCCTTATTTGTACTGGCTAAGTGGCTTGGAGAGAAGGTGTTCAGGCATGGCAGAGCTGCTGCAAGGTTCATCTTCATAATGAATTGCTTGAACATTAGTATCTTTTTGTGCTCGGGAGAGCTCAAGGCTGGTCTGTCCAGCATTCCCTGGGGTCACCGCCTATTACAGGTGACAAAATTGGTTCATAACACAGCTTGGTTTGGTTTACATGCAAAATTGCATCTCAATTTTCCCACTCGATGATAGAGCACTGTCCTTCCCTGGCTGCCAGAGGTAACGTGTCCTTGGCTGAAGGAAGTCTTCTACAGTCAGAGATCCTGCTGTGTCTGTGTTCTTCATGCAGTCAATTACCCCGCTGGATTTTGTACAAAAATGGATTAAAAGAGGCTGGCATGGTGATAATTAGATCAATGATTTCTAATGTTTCTGTTGCCCTAATTTTCAAAAGGCTGGGATCATACCATTAGAGCAGCAGGAGCTGAGGTAAGGAACACCCAGTTCTTGTCCTTGCCTCAACAAGACCTCAGAGCCAACACACTAAATTTTCATGGAACCTCATTGCCAAGTCCAATTATGGCACTGGTGATTGGGCCACCAGGTCTTTCCTCATCGGCTTCCTGCTGAAGGTGATGGTGAGAACATAAAATAAGAGAATAGACTGATTTAAGATTTTTCACAATACATTTTTAAAGGAAGAAGCAGCTGGTTGATAGAGAGTGGGCACTGGTGATGTGAGCAAGGCTTGGACAGAAGAGTAGTGAAGAAAAGAATGAAACAGAGGATGGCTGAGCCTACTAGACAATCTTGGTCTAGGAAACACCTGACCAAAAATCTTGAGAGATGATGGAAACTGTTGGAAACTGCAGGTGAGGCTCTTAAAATGCCAGACTTTCCTGGGAGTATGGAAGCAGGAACAGCTATTTTGAGACAAGATGGGAATATGCAGTCATGTTTTGGAGGAAAATAACACCTTAGTACATTCCTGGAGGCTCAAGGGATTTGCTTGAGCCAGGCAGGGTCAGACTTCATGATGGTGTGGACCTGCCTCTGTAGTCACCGGACTGAACCAGTCAGCTTGTACAAATGTGCTTCTGAATGCCAGTTTGAAAACTAGTCTGGCTTTCAAACATTCCTGTTTGCTCTCCTTTCTTTCATTATTATTGTTTTAAGTCCAAGATGTCATTTCTAGATGTTCTTGACTGATGCGTATCCAGTGTTTTGCACGCTGTGCCTGGAGTCTCTGATTTTTGCATGACAACAGGATTACATTTATACAATTAATTAGCATTTGCTTGACCACTTTTATCCAATTTCTTTCTCTAGCACATAAAAGAGAACCTGACATAAATTTCTCTTTCAAAACAATTGACTTAGCAACTGCTGACCTTCTGTTCTGTCATTCTGAGGATTGATTGGATATTGTTGAATTGTTTCATTCTGCAGTAATTAAACATAAAATTAATTATGCTAGTAACCTATTATTTCTTTGAACCAAGGACAAAGTCATTTTTTTTTGCTTGGTTACTCTCTGAGTTTTAACATCAGACAGCAAAACCTTGCTGTTACAAACAAACTAAACAGTATAAAGGGAGCAATTTAATAACCAAAATAAAATATAAAGACTTCTAATTTCCGTATGGCTGGCCTATTGCATTAGGTTAATATAATTTGATCTATAAATCTTTTAAACCTTATGATTTTGTAATTTAAACATTTCCTGGATGGCTAATCATGCAGGGAAAGAATAATAATAATATCCCCCCCCTTCAACCTAAAACAAAACATGAGCCAAAAATATACCTCAAAAGTAGATTAAAAGATTAGATAGGAGGAGCGTTTGTTGAACACTTGGTGAGCCCTAGTATGTCTGAATACTTCTGGTGCTTGCTGCTTACACAAGTCTGTCTGCGTTCAGTCTGGTGCTGATGCAGAATTTCCTTTGTTATGATGAAAGTGTTGTTAGATGTTTACATTGCTGGTATTTGGTGTAGAAAGGAACATCAGAATGACAAGCTGATATTATCAAAATGTATGTTCTCATAGACACCAAAATAGTATTTTGTGGTTTTCATTAGCATGGCTCATATTAATTTAATTAACATGATTGAAAGTTATACCATACCATGAGGCAGATACAGAGCCCAGGCTTATTGCTCCCCCATGGGCTGTAAAATACTATGGCTGACAAGAGGGTGCATGTTTGTACATGTGTGTGTTTGCAACTGCAAGTTCACCTGTGTGCTTTGCCCCAGAGCTGGTGGGGATGGCGTGGTGATAACCGTGCACAAGGCAGAATGTGAGAAAACAAAAATGGGTAACCATCCAGCTCCAGTGGCAGGTGAGCTTTTCCCAGGGCCTTGTGCCAAGGCCCCTGTGAGGGGTGGCTGTCCCCTTCCAGGGTTACCAGCAGCTTCCCAAAGCTCTGCCTCCATCACCAGCGCAACCTGGGATGTTTTAGACTCCATGTTGGAGCACTGCAAACAAACCTTTGATGTTTGTGATCACCAGCACGAATCCTAGAGGCAGCCTCAAAGCCTGGCTCTTCATATCCCTGATTCCAGTTGCCACCAATGGGGCCATCAGTCAGGATCTGCTGCCACGCAGGAAGAAGGACATTGAGGAAAATGCTCCTATGCCTTTGTCTCCCTGCTGTTTTGGGCATCTGCCTGCTTTGCTTGTATCCAGAATCAGCTCTGATGGAGTCCTGTAGCATCTCCAGGTTGCTCTGTGTACGTCTCTTTCTTTGTTCCTCTCCTATTTCCTCTCAGAATGATTTTTGCTGGCAGCCAGCTTTTCATGATGCTCGAATCTCTCTGAACTAGAGCTAAACTCCTGTGCCCTGACAAGGCATACGTCAAAGACGTGGAATCTTGAGCATAAATGACTTTTTAATTGTATGACTCCACATAGCCCATTGCTGAAAGATGTGGTGGGCAGGAGAGAGCAATCCTTTACAGACCAAACACAGATACCAATATATGAGCCCTTTGTTCTTGCTCCCCTGCCCTGAGGCAAGCAATACACTCAGGTCTGTGGACATCAAGCCTAATTTGATCACACTTAGCCCAGTGAAACTATATTGACTTCAGTGGAGACACTGCTTTCCAGTGATATAAATGAGAGCTAACTAGTTCTTGAGGCCAGTAGCTATTACCACTCGGGTTAAGAGTGGCATGCAGCAGTGACGGCTGCCTGTTTGTCATGAGCTGAGAAATGCCTGCTTTGTGGGCATGTCTTTCAAGGCTCATTTGTCACCTTTGTGTGGAGGAATTTTGGCCAATGAGTTGTGTTTCAAGTGTCTTAGCATTTCTGTGGGAATGGTTTGATTAAAGTCCTGCCGTTAGCTCATAGTTCAAATGTGCAGACTCGCTGCCTGCAGGAGTATTGTGGAAAAATTTCTGAAGGATTCTGTTTCCTAATAATCTGGGGTTTTTTCAAGACTTTGACCTGTGCTCAGTCTGTGTGAGATCAGTCATCCTTGTCTGTACTAAAGGGTCTTTGGTCCTCCCCGGCTCTGTTGGCTCCCATCCATTCCTGTCCCTGAGCTCCATCCATGCAAATGCACCTTGCTCCCTGCTTTTTAACCTTAAAGCTTTATTTGTTCAGGGTAGCCTCAGAGATGTTGTTACTCTCTAACTTCCCATTTGTGAGTTTTCTATGGAAAAGCCTGACCCAAAATCTTTATCTGCTTGCAAACTCACTGTTATAATTTAATTCAATAAATCATATTCTCAAAGCTTTATCCTTACCAAGAGAACTGCAGGGAACTTTCTAGCATCCTTTCTGGACATAGGTATCAATTTTTTCGGCTTTCTGTATCCAGCAAGGAGCTGAAAGCCTCTTGAGATAGTTTAAACAATATTTTCTAGAGATGTGATAGATGAAGAAAATATTCTGCAACTTTTGGATCTCCAGTCTCAAGAGCCGCCTCTTACGTTAAGAAAACTTTTTACATGACAAAACTTTGCAGCATGGGGCCATGAAGTTCTACCTGTTGTTTTCCTAAATACTATAGCCCAGATAGTGCTGATTTCAATATATTTCAGCTTCTGGCCTTGGCATCTTGAAGGGTATAACCCTGATGATCCCTTCTGCAGCCAACCAGCAAGGTATAGAGAGCTGAATGTTGTGCATGCTTGTGCCCACCTGCCCTGCACACTCTGTTCTACACCAGCCTGCTCCAGCTGTGCCCAAACAGCTCAGCAATGAGTTATGCATTCCAGCTGACAATTGCTGATTACAAACCTGGAATTATTTTTCATGGCCAGACCTTCTGAAGCTGCTCTTGGTGTCTTGATGATGGGAGGAACAAAACATGTTAGAAGTTTTTCTCACAGGAAATTACTTGCTACTCCTTATGGAGCCCTTGTGGCTTTTAGGATAAAAGTCCTGACTGTGGGGCTGACCTGGCCCTGACTAGAGGGGGAAGCAAAGCTTGAACCAAGGCACGTACATTGCTGAGGTCAGAAATGGAGGACAATGAGATACAAGATAATTTTTAGCAAATATAGATCAAAGTAGGTTTGTATCACTGAATGAAGCTGGGACAAGGCAAGTAAAACTAACACAGAACAAAAGTGGTAGGAGAGCAGTAGGAGGAGGAGGAGGAATGTTTGGAGGGTGAACACAGTGATTTCTATGACTCTTCTAGCAGAAATTGGGAATTGATTTTTGTTGTTATAGGATAAATGATTGCAGGAAAATATTGGTTAGCATGACAGATGAGTTTTATGTCAGAATGATGACTATGCATAAACATTGAGATCAAATCATCTGGTGTTTAGACTTTATTGTGCCACATTACAGTTGCTCAACCCACTTCATATCAGGTTTCGTTTTCTTGCTTTCTAGACCAAGTTTGCTTGCTTGTACTGATGGGAATGTTGAAGGTTGTTTCTTCTAGCCTGAACTCTGGACCACTCAGAAAAGCAACTGCTGCATCCTTCCTCATGGTTCTTGTGATGGAAAAGCTCATGTTACATTTTACTTCACATTTATCGAGATGAGAAAATATGCCACTTTATTCTCTTCTTTCTTTGCATTTAGTTTCTTATTGGTAGTGGAACATTTGGGAAAGAACAACTACATGGGGAGACCTGCTCTGAGAACAAAGCACCTGAGGTTTCCCTCTGATAATGGGTGGCTCCAGGAAAAGCTAGCTCCAAATCAAACTGTGATGTCAATGGTGCTCCATAGTGGACAAAAAGAGACCTCAGTGTTACCACGTGGCGTTGATGTTTTCAGATTAAGATGGGAGGATTAAGGAATTTTACTCAGCAATTTGAGATGCTTTGTTAAGAATGGAGGAGATTTGAGCTGCTTTGTTCTCAAACCACATGTTAGTGAGAAAGCAAACAGGCACTTAATCCTGACAGACAGCGGAACTTGACATCAGTTTGTCCCTGGAGAGGTGACCAGAAGTTCCCCATGCCCAGCTGAAATGGTAATTTCTTCTTTTTTTAGGAGTCCTGTGTGAATCCTCACACTCAAGGGCGCACATCTCCATATACTGCACCTAACCACTGTGTGAGCCTTGTGCTCCCCAAGACAGGATAGCATTTAAAACCCCACACAGGAGGTGACAAAATGGTTACTGAATAGGGCTAAATATGTTCTAACTTAAGGTGATGTCTTTAGTCTTAAACAGGACCATGCCAAGAAAAAAAACAAAGGAGCTGATAATTTTCCTGTTTGGGACTTTGGCTGGTTTCCTGTAGCAATAAAAATATAGCCGTCGACATATAGACAGCTGAGTATATACATGCTTGTATAGTACCCTCTGACACAAATGTTAATGTCTTATATAGATCTTCGAGGTTCTTTTAAACATCTAGTTACATTTTGAGGTCATGTCCTCAGAGGTCATTGATGTAAGCGTATTTGTAGAAAGAAACAAACAGCTCATTGAATTTGGTTTCCCATTTTAACATACATCAGTGAAATTAAATACGCGACGTTAGAATGTCTGGCAACAAACCCATTTTCTGATGTATAAAATTTGACTTTTCCCCTCTGTGTTTATGTCATAGCTAATACACAAAGATAAAGTGCATATACTATACTCTGCATATTTACTGAACTTTGGCAAGTCACTAAGAGTCAGTACTCAAATCAAATAGGAACCACCCGATTTATAAAACACCCTTCTAAACTAATCTTATTATATTGGAAAGGAACTCTAGGTTGATACCAAGCCATCAATAACTCATGCTTCCCACTGTTCAGCAAATATCAACTATTCCTTTCTAATCTTTGTGTTTTGTCACCATTGCAAACCTGTTGTGAAAAGCTGCCCTCATGTATTACTTAAATAAACAGTGTAAATGCACCCAAACAAGATTAATCTCTGTACATGCTTATTTTCTCTGCAGGCACTGAGTATCAAAGCATCTTAGTTTTGTAAAGGGATCTACTCCAGGTAATTAGATTAATCTTCTGATTTGTTTATCCTTGATTTGTAGCTGGCATTATTTTTTTTTTGCATTATTCTGCTGTCACATACTAGCCTATACACACCAATTTAAGTGAAAGGATTACTTTTACTGGAAAAGTAGAGTTGGCTTTTGTTCAAATGTTTCTAAAAGGTCTCCCATCTTCCTCCCTAAACTGCATTTGTATGGGAATAATCCATAACATGTACAGGTCTGATTTAAATTCTTTTTGCTCTTCCAAACTTCCACAGAGCAGTAGAAAAAGAAAAAGTTAATTTTTTAGGGGGCTAGGAGGTTTGGAAGTGGCTAGGAGGCAAAGGAAAACTTGACCTTCTTTTTAAATTATCATATGAAACTTAAATTGGTAATATATAAATTCAAGACTGTTATTGGTATCACCATGTATTCCTTGTAAACAGCATGGGAAACCTGGCAGTGATGTAGCAGGATCTGAATAAGAGAATAACAATTTACTAATTCCCTTTTAAAGACTAACAGAGTTCCCAAGCACAGCTTTGGCACCCTGCATGATTCAGTTGCTTCATGCTTCTATGAAGGTTTATTGACTATATAAGGATCAAATAAGGGGTAAGCTGAAATCAGAAACGCAGTATTCATTCATTTAACTCTGCTATAATAGAGTAAATTCAGGGTGACTCAAGGGACATAATGTCTTGTAAAACATATGTACTTAATATAAGGGTCATAAAATTTATTAAATTAAAAGCTAGGTTAAAAATAGGAAGAAAATTTATGCTGCTGTCTAAATGAGCAATAATTTCCCTTTGGCCTTTCCCTTTTCAACTAATATGGGTTCTAGGTTTTTTTGATTTTTTGTTTTTTGGGTTTTTTTGATAGTCAACTGGTAAAATCTTCACTGTCCACGTGTGAATGTAAGTCACTCTGCCAGGTGAATGGGTATGCTAAACAAAGAAGAGGCGGTGAAGCCAGCTGGGAGGATTTATTGCATCACAGTTGGCCATACATGAAAATCTGTAGGTATCCATTTATTATTTTGGAGGGAGGAGTCACTTGCTTCAGGCCAACAGAGCACAATGGACAAAAGAGTTTTTTGGTCCTAAGGCTGAGAAAACAAAAAATTTCATTTTATTTCTCCACAGAGATGCTCCATTGCTGGTGGGATGTCAGCCAGGAGCCCCTTTCCCTAGTGATTCAGTCATGGGTTGTGTAAGAAGACCCTCTTGTGCGAATGTTGCAGGGTTACTTGAACAAATGCTCCAGGGACTGTGAGACACCGAGAATCCCCTCCTGTCCTTGACAGATGTAACAGCAAAACCAAAGTGGTCAGATGAAGTCAATGTAATTATCCTGCAGTCCTGCAGAATGACAGCAGAATTTAGCTCCTTCAATCAAGACAACCATTTTCTATTAGAGATGTTGGGGAGGTGGGGTGGAAATAAAGCCTTGTGACCTAAATCCTCCTCTCTAACCCCTAAGAAATCACAGGGATTCTGACCATCCTTGACTCATGACACTGGCCAGACCATTTGTAACTGAGAGCTCTGCAATATTTGCTCAATGGCATAAGTTGTTCAGGAAGGCCGTGAAAAGCTTGTGTGTGCTAGAAGGCCACGCTTTCCCCATGTGTTTTTACACCACAGGATAACACAACCAGCCTCAATTCCCATCCCCTGTGTGCTATGAAGGCTTTTTTCTTTTTTTTTTTTAATGCTCTTTAAACACTTCTGTGCCCAAATCTGTCACCCGTGACCTCATTAAGTTGCATTTAATCACACAAGGATGCCCATCAGGCCTAACCCCATCATTTCCTGAGGAATTTTCCCCTGATTTACTTAATAGCTCTCAAACACTAAGCGGGAGACCTCCAGGTACTGTTCCCTGTGCATGTTGGGTTACTGGCATTCATACTGTGTTTTAAATAAACACTGTTTTGCAGGCACACTTGTTTTGAAAAATAAACTTCTGGGCAGAAAGAGCTAGCTCACATCAGAGCCAGATTGGTAGCGATTTGGCTCTCTCCAGCAGATTGGAAGAGGTCAGGCTTTTGGTTTTGGGGGGATGGGTAGGGAGGAAGAAGTCATCCCTTCTTAAATAGCACCCAACATTCCACACCCCCAGGGAGAAGAAAAGCCTCAAACCAAAGTGGTGGCTCTTTACAGAGGTGTTCTGGAAGAGGGTATGATAGCAGCCCTGCAATGTGCCCCCAAAGGGCATCTCATTCTCCATCTCCAGGGAGTGTGACTTTGTCTCTTCTTCACCCTTTTCTTCCCCTGGACATATGTTGGTCCAAAACCTTCATCTTCATGCTGAAAGGCCTTTGGAAGGATAGAGACCACTGCCATTATCCTGCCTATCCTGCCAACTTAGTTACCTATTCCCCTGCCCATAAAAAGGTTTCACTTCTGGGATGGGAACCATGAAGAATGAGGGAGGATTAGGTCTTGCTGGGCAAGAATATTCTGTGTGATTAAAAACTCCCTAAAGTGACAGTGTTTTTAGGGAGGTAAAACTAGGAAGGTTCATTGCGTGTGCCCTCTGTTTCTTCTAGAACTCCTGATGTGGTTATCACAAATCCTTTGACAGTGGGAGTAACAAGACCCCTTTGACTGCAAGTCCCACAATGGACTAACCAAGGGTGGACCTGGGCAGTGGTGGCAGCTTACTGGGACACCAGTGGGGCAGGAAACCACAAGGTTATTGCACTGATCCTGAGCTGGATCTGGCCAACTTGAGGTGGAGCTGCCCAGCTAGGCAGGAAGCCCTGAGCAAAGATGCAAAGTGGTGTTTAGAAAACGGGTTGTCTGAGAAGTGTGACATGAATATCCTTCATGCTCAGTATGATTTTGTGCATATATATATATATATATATATGTGTGCATGTGTTTGTTGCCTGGTGGTTTGCTGCCATTTAGAGAAGGAAAAGTGCAACGGGACTTAGGATGTTCTACTTGGAAGACCACTGTTGTCCTGTAGTGCTGTATCCTCTGATCTTCCATGAAAGATACCAGGCTTGGTAGCATGTTGGGCAGCCAGTGGAATTAATGCAGGTATCTAACAGGAGGAAATGTTTACCCCATGCAGTATCTTACACATTATATGGCCTTCCTCTGAGAAAACTCAGTTTGATCACCAGTTCTGAGCAGTACCTTGTCCTGACATTGTGCAAGATGTATTTTAGAGCTGATAGGATCACAGCATATTCAGCGTCACCATGTTTGGGCCTATTTCTTTCTTTTTTCTCCACTACAGAGCTGGGCCACTGTGGTGGATAAATGGGAACCCTCCCCTATCTGTCACATCACTATCTTCTCTTAAATTATTGAGATAATTTATGAGGTGAATTAGATGAACAACCAGTTGTTTTCTTTGGTCATTCTTAAAAGCCAGCATCGTCTAAAATTGCTACTAAGGTCATGTCCATACTGCCATGCCTCAGGAGGAGTTTGGAGTGGCAGTCCTGGTGAAACCAGGTGGATGGCATAAGTGCCTTTATGTTTTTCAGATCAGAGGCACCATGTCAAAACAAGGTGTTCAAACTTCTGAAAATACACTCCTCTGAGAGCTCTGGGGCTAGGCTACAATGCAAATCATTTGTCCGTGGGAAGGGTCACCAATTAATTAGCGGTTTTATTTAAAAAAAATTTCAACTGGCAGCCCTTCTGAAATTTAAGCACATTGTTCATGGTGTAATTATAGATGAAATATTAGAGAAGTGGACTAATTACACACAATGCACTTGAGCCCAATTAAAATAGCATCTGCAGTGAATGTAGGGGTATTCTCTTTCGCTAATAAGAAATACTTTCTTAACAACAGAAAATAAAATAGCTAAATTGGATATGCTGTTGAGATTATAAATATCCTATTAGCATATAAAATGAGGATTAACCTTATTTAATCACTGCTTGCTTGATCATCAAAAGTCATGTTTCACCTCTATAGTGTAGCTGTATCCTCTTTGAAGAAAAAACAGCAGCATATTAATAAATTTGGCTAATTAGGTGCTTTTTCTCATCTGCTCAATGGAGCTGGTGGAGCAAACTGGCTACCACAAAGCACTTGGCTCTTTCACATCTTAAAGTTTAAGCTTATTTCTAGTGGACATCTATTGATGAAGATGCAGAGTTTAAGCAGATTTGTAAGTGGGGTTCTGGCCTGTATGGCTTGGTGGGCAATCATATCAAGGAGGACTTTGAGCTGTGAAGCTGCTGGGGAGGAGAAAAAAGATGCAGATAAAGAAAAGGACTTAAACCACAAGTTTTACCCGGTGCAAAATAAAGTTCTGCCTTACATATGGCTGTGTGAGGGCCCGTTCTGCCTCCAGTGACTCAGGAGGCTGGAGTGACTGCGCTCCCGGTGGGTGTGCCACCCGTGTCCCTGCGAGGCAGCTGGCGCTCGGAGGAGCCGCGATCCCAGCGCAGCGGGGAGAGAGCTGCCCACCAGCTGGTGACTTGGCTGCCTGAAGGATGGGCAAGGGGGCTGGGGCAGCCACTGGAGCCGTCTGACTTCCAGGCTCTCCTATAAATATTCAGCTGATCCGGTACGCACAGAAGGAGACAAGCTCTGAGCAAGAAGAGGGCCTCGAATCCATTATTTTGGGATGTTTTCTGCCACGTCCTCTAGGGAATGAGTCCTGTGGTAGTCCTGTAGGGAATGAGTCCTGTGGTAGTCCTGCCTGTTATATCTGAGGATGGCTTGGCAGGTTTCACAGCTGGCCTTATTTACAGAGCTGTTCCGGAGTTGTTCCGCCTCTGGCTCCATCACAACATCCTTCCATTGGGTCTGTGCATGGTGGAAAATAGCAGTAAAGCAGTAAAGAGCAATCCTATGAAATATGGGCATAGCTTGATCTACACCGTGCAGCTCTGCTCCCTGGTTGTGTACTGTTTCCATTAGCGCCTGTGTGTTTTCTTGGCATGAGGGCCAGGGGCTGATAGCTTGCAGAAGCTGAGTTTTAAATGTGCCTGTTGACATATTCCCGGAGGAAAGGCTTGAGTAATACCATCCTCGCCGGGCTGAAGCAGGGCCCTGCAGCACTGATGGCACACATTTGAGGGCTGGTAGCTGCAATATGGGCTCATGGCCCCTTGGCTAAAGGTAAATGTTACTCCCTGCAATTTGCTTTATTCCTAGGGATCATTTCAGCTTTTATTTCATTGTATGTATTCAGTTTTGATCTACTAAGTGTGGACCCAAACCCAACCAAAATAAGCCCAAGTCTAGTCTCTTGAAATACTTGATACTGCAATGCCTGAAATGAATAAAGTGATTTACTCTGCAGTAGCAATGGTGGAAGAGAAGCACAGGAAGTCCCATATTTAATTGCAGCATCTCTTTTGTTATTTGTCTCCATCAAGCTACACTGAAGCATCAGCTGCCTCTGTCCTGTCCCTAGGCAGAAGTGTGAATTTTCTCCTTGCTTCCACAAATACTAGTCAAGTGCACCGAGGAATGGTGGTTTTATTTATCATATTCAAGGAGCTACAATTGGATGTTTCACAATAAACTGGGCTCAGCCTGTGATTTACAGTAATGGGGAAGAGCACTCTGCTGGCATGGCCCTGTGTTGCCAAGTCTTGTGATGGTTGCAATGATTTTTCCTTACTGCCACAGAGCCTGGAGCAAAGTGTTCATAAGCATTTCAGCTTGCTTTTTTCTTTTTTTTGTCTTTTTTTTTTTTTTTGTTGGTAGTGGCAATGGAAGGCTTTGTTTTCTTGTATTAAGAGCAGCCTTCCATCCCTTAGGGCAGAACAAAAGAGCTTGGAAGCATGTTCTCAGTGTCTTCACAAAGACTCAAAAAGCAGTATGAATTTTTTTTTTTTTTAAAGGAACCCCCAGTTTGTTTTCCCACGATTGGTTTAAGTCACTCTGGCATGAGTTCATATCCTTTCTTGCCTGATTCATGGAGAATGGAGAAGGGCAGCAGTAGCAGAAGCGGCAGCAGTAGCAGAAGCAGCTGCAGCTACCTCCACAGGGCAGGAGGTAGGGTGACACTACCAGCTCAGGTCTGCAGGGGAGTTTGGAGCTAATAGGGTAGACATACACCTTTGGTTGCTGCTGTTCCTGTCTTTAAATCTCATTATTACTTATATTTTTAGGCTTTATATACATTTTTATCTAACCTGGTAGGAGAGGACTAAAGGAACCTGAAGTGTAAATGTAGCTCAAAATATTGAAATCAATCTTGTGGTGGTCTTATTTCAGTTCTTTTCAAAACTCTCACTTCCAGCGACTCCTGGCTGTGGCACAGGCCACCTTCTCATTTGTAGCCTGCCACTTTCCCCCTCCTCTTCTTTTGGTGCTAGAAATCACATTCAACTAAACCCTTCAGAGAAACACAGGAGGCAAATTGAAAGTGACTGGGAATAAAATAGACTTTGCCATGCGGGGGGATTTGAGGTGTTATACTGTAGGGGAGGGCTGTGGGTGAAGTGACTGAATCCAGAAACATATGGAGAATGGAAAGGTCTGTGGGTGATCGTAACATCAAAAACATGAAATGAAGTCAGCTGCCATGGTAGAGATGCAAGTTCAGGGACTCTGCTGCAAAGAAATTAAGGAAAATACAAGTGGGAATGAGAAACATTTTTCTGGCTTTCATGGCTATTCATATGGCAAGAAATCTCTCTTTGGACTCTGGTTTTAAATTGTTTGTGTTTTTTTCATTGATGCCATTGCCTTAAATCATGGTAATATTCCTGAGCATAAAAATGATAACTTGGGGGACTCTAGTTTCAGTGACAGGAGAATTAAACACTACTTTCGATGTAGCTGCAACCAAAATCCTGCCTTTTTTTCCTCCCATCCTGAGCACTAGTTCATTAGGCAAACCCAACATTAACAGCAGCTTCTTGCCTTGCCAGGTGGGCCAAAGACTTAAACCAAAACAAAGCTGGCAGTTGACTTTTGTCCACTTACATCAAATTAAGGGAAGTCTTGGCTCTTCATGTGCTCTTATTCACTGCAAAGAAAGAGAGTTTGGGAAATCTAAAATCCCCAAGCACCACAAAAATGTTAGGTTTGGGTCCGATTCCCTTCAAAGAGATCATTCAACTCGTTTCCCACTTAGCCATCAAAAATGAAGTGGCCCAATTTTCAGAACCGCTTGGCAGCCAGTAGCTCCCTTTGAGATTTTTCTCCTGCATGCTCAGACCCTGGAGCAAGAAGAGTTACTGTCCCTTCTGTGGTGCAGAGGGGAAAAATTTTGGCCACTTCATTAAGATGCTTTAAATGGGCTTAGAAGTAATTTACAACCCTAGCTCTGGCCACCATGATTGGTTGTCACTTTGCATCATCCCCTCCAGATCTTCAGGGGAGGTTTACACAGCAATTCAGCTTCAGCATGGAGTTGCTGCATTACGGGCGAAGGGTCCCGTTGTGATGCTGGATTGTTTTACTGGGGAAAGCAGAAACCAAGATGCTTCAGAGGGACGGGGGAGAAATCAGTCTTTCCAAAGAAGATCAAAGGAAGCAAGAGGTGGGGGGGACTGATTTTCGGCAAGAGATCTGGGCTCATCTCACTTCCTCAGTACTATAATTCAAGGCTTGTTTTCAAGACCCATCACACAATTTTTCCCGTAACAGGATGGGGGGAGTGTGGGGAGGAGGACTTGGTTAAATTGTAAATGAGTATTTCTTCAATGCTCCGAGGAAATATGTTCTTTCCCCGTAGAGCCTATACATTATTTTCATGTAGTTACGGGGCCTCACATTTCCTGGAACTATCAACCAGGCCTTAATTCTCCTCACAAGACATCCCTTTAAAATTGTGAAGCTCTCTTAATCAACCTTTGTATCAGCGGCAAATTTGCAGTATGACCTAATTTGAAAGATGTCTTGAAGTGCTGACTCAAAGGGTTGGTGAATAAAAGCCAGTCATTGCCGCTGTGACACTAATGTGATGCAAAACAAAATCGAGTTGCATCAGCTGAACATTAGTTTGCAAAAAATATTAGTGATTGAAACCACTTGCTGGTCATCTTTTATTTATACTTATGAAATTTATACTTCTTGGGGTCTGAAATGGCTCTAAAACAAACTTCTGGAGGAGAAGCATGAAGAGACACTTAAATGGTGAAAAATCCCAGTCGGATCTATACATCTAAGCTGCATCACTTGCACTTCATAATCTCCTCTCTTTTACAGAGCAGGAGGCAGACACATTATTTTAGAACTTTTATTAAAATATTTATACAGCAACAGATGAAAATTCTCATCCTAATATGTCTCTTTGCATTTTCCGATTATGTTCCAAGTCTTTATCTTTTTTTTCCTTCTCTAATTGAAACGCAGACGATACTCCTTCATTCTCCGGATAAGTAACTGTCTCAAAATGACTAGCAGTTACTTTGCGACTCAAAGAAATAAAAAGGAAAGAAGGGATTTGGGCCAGAAAGTTTATAGGGGAAAAAAAAATCCCACACAAAACAAGAAAACCCTATTCCACCATAGTTCTATTTAACGTCTCCAAAAAGAAAAAGTGAGTATAAATTATTGAAGGTTTTTTTCTTTAATTTTATGGGGACATTGTTTCAAGTATTTTTTTTTTCCCTTTAGCTTCTCTTTTTCATGCTTTCTTAGGGAAACTTACTTGAGCTAGAACAACCTGGCCAGTTTCTTTACCAGTTTGTCAAACATCGGCAGCTAATTTACACTTTGAAGGGTTACTGAAGAATCAGGGGTCTAGGGATGAATCAACTCAGCAGAACTATTTTTCCCTGCACTTTTAAAAAAATTATTTTACTTTTAAATTGAAATATCAATAATGCAAATCATCTAATATGTGCTGATAAGATGTCTGACTTTCCACTGAAGTGTCTGAAAACCAGATACATACAGACACACAGAACAAGGGAGACAGGCCATTAATTTAAAATTTAGAGGACCAATAAGTTTTTGATAGCAATGGGTTACTGTGCTAATGATTATTTAACTTGCTTCATGTAGGGTTAAGTGTGTGTGGCTATGTAAAGTGCAGTGCCTTATTGAAGCGAGACAATTTTTCCTCTGAAATGTTATATTCAAAGCAGGGGGAGGAAAGCAGCCAGATTATAAAAAAACAGTTACTATATGATGGCAAATTTCAAGCATTTACGAAGCAGAAGCCTCTACAGTTACAGAAGTAAATTTTGCTACTGCAGGATAAAAACCCTGAACAACCATACAAAACCCCAAAATATTTCTGTTTCCTCTCTGCTTCTTCTTAGAAGCTATTTTAGTATGGCTGTATTTATTGATGGGTGCAAGCACAGAACAGGGAGCACGGTTGGATGTTTTACCTTGCTGGTTATTCTCTTAATTATTCTCATCCTTTCTCTTCGTTTGCCTTAATTTTCCTATTTTTTTTAAATTTTCTTTTCTTTTGCTTATTCTCAAGGCGGATATTACCACAGTAAGACACTGTGGGATCTGGGGTTTGCTTGTGTTTTTTGAGCTTGAAGGGACATCTTACTATAGACATATAATTCAATACTGTACATATTATTCAAGAAAACTCTGATCATTCTTTTTCAATGCCACTTCTAAGTTAAAAAAAAGCTAAAAGTAGCAATAAATGTTTGATAGCCTGTAAATTATTTACAGACTTTTTTTACTCCGGCACTCTTCAAGTACAGTATGCTTGTGTTTTTTATGTTGTTTATTTTGTCTTTCCAAAGGGATTGCACTTGCTAACCTCCCAATTTTGGGTTGTTTATTCTTTATGTGGCTGACTCCTTAAGAGTGCTGCCATTTGTGAGTATTTTGTAGCCTTCAGCCCTCCTAGGAAGTTGTAGGTAGAAATGCTCTAAACCCTCTAGTAGATTCCTATGGAGAGAGGATGGCAAAGCAACAGCTAATGATCTGGAAGTTAGCTGGAATTCAGAGACAAATACTAAACATAATATATCTATCTACCTATATATATATAAAAGAGATTTTTTTTTTCCTAAAAAAAGAAGAAAAAAAAAAGAGCAATGAAAATTTATGACCTTAACATTCCTTCAGGGTCAAGCAATTTATCAAATTCTCTCACTTTCTGGTTTCAATTACACAGCTATTGTGGAAGGAACTTATTTTAGCAGGTTCATTTGCCTCAGTAGGGAATACAGGACTTTGGCCTAATGCTTCACCTTTAGTGCAGGCCATTTGAGCCTTAGAACAAATACCAATCATCACTCTTAGGGAAAAAAAAAAAAGTAAAAAAAAAAAATCTGCATCGGTATGGCCTATTGGAATGGGGTTTCTGTCAAGGTAAACGGTTGTCGGCAATGACTGTGGTAGAGTGGCGATAAATCCCATTTTATTGCTGAAAAATTCCAGCTTCTCTCCATGCCTGACAGCTCCCCACATTCTCGTACCCATTTGGGCAATTTCTGTACTATGTCCATCTGGTTCTTATTACCTCTCAACCTGCCAGTGTCTGATCCAGAAAAAGTGCAGGTCAAAAACAGGGGAAAGAAACCAAGGTGATGGACAAAACAGAAAGAGAGTGATTGAGAGACCGAGTCACGCTTCCTGTTCCTCCCTCCCCAGCCAAGAAAATATGGGTTTGAGTGGTATAAACAAATTTAAGGGAGGTTACTAGCTTAATTATGAGGTGGCTGTCAATGTCCTTAAAATAACAAATTTAATAAGTATTAATCCATATGCTCCAAGCTTTGGTATTGCCACCAAATATTTGCCTAGGACACTGATGACATCTGCCTAAGTAAAACCTTTCTGGAAAAATGGGAAAAGCCAAGACTTCAAATCCTTAAAACTAGGAGTCCTGGTGTGACCATTTCATCTGCAGCCTTTTTCACTGTGTCCTTGGCATTAAGGAGAATGAGACTTGTCTCCAAAAGTTCATTTGGGGATTGCAAATTGTTTTAAGAGGGCATCAAAAGTATAATTAAATTGCAATTTGAAAAAAACCCCCAACCCAAAGTAAAACTCAGGCCAGCTTCTTGATAGAAAATTGAAACAAAAGGAAAGTCTTTATTTCCATGCAAGTTATGTGAATACTGCTGAACTCAGACCTAAGTTAGAAAGTCCTCAAATCCCCCTATAATAAGTGGAAGGAAAAATGATAACTTTTAAAAATTTTAAAATCAAACAAATTAGCCCACAACAACTGTACTGTCAATAAGTCAAAAACCCATGGGAGCACTTGGTCTCCTCCCAGTTAGAACTATTTTGTGTGGCATTTGTCAAGAACCTCCTACTGCTATCAGGAAACATGCCCTGATCCACTTTAAATATCTTCCTTCAAGGGAGCCCAATAAATTTAATTGCAATTTCTGTATTTATTCTACCTGAAAATAACTCAATTCCCACCCAAAATGTTGCTCACTGTACATTTTTTCCCTGTAGATCATCACTACTCAGGTCCTGTGGTCTCACATTAGCTTACACATCCTCTGCCTTTATTCTCTGAAGATGCAATGGAAATTAAACCCAACTTTTTGGAGCTAAAAAGTCCTAAAAATCTGACTGAATTCTGAACAGCAGAAATTTCAGAGTGTGCCCTACCATCTGCTCAGTGATCCCTAGGGAGGAGGGCTCTTGAGCATCCCACACTGGGTGTCTCCTATAAGGTAGGAATTGCTGGCAGGTGTAATGATCTGATCTGGCACCAAAGGGCTGGAAATTGTGGGAGATATTAGGAATTATGTCCCCATAGCTTGTACAAACCTTTTGGCTCTGAGAAGCTCAGGATAGGGCTCTAACAGGGAAATAAGACACAGAGGTACAGTTTTCAGAGGAGCTGGAAGAAGATGTTGCCATTGAGCAAGGAGATAGGACAGAGAATGAGTAGGAAGGAAAAAGTGGGGAGAGCTCAAGATCCTGCACCAGAATGGGTGACCTAAAAACACCATGTGCAAAATGTGACATCCAGCTCACCACCTGTCCTTGCAACTTCTCCCTCTGATGCCGGTGCATCCATTTAAAATAGGAATTTGGAGGAGATTGCTTTGGTGGGAAAAGTCTTCCTCTCTGTTACCTTTTGGTGTCAGTAATGGCACTGAGAAATCTGACCGCCTATGCTTAGGATTTGCTTGCATTTGTCATGGATTATAGAATTAGATTTTTTTAAAGTATTATTTTCTGTGTGTCTTTTTCTTTGTTTAGTTGTGGGGGGCATGCTATGCAGATTTAGATGCCAAAATATAGGAGTGTGGTTTGAGACATCTACAAAAATCTTGGCTTGAAGAACTGCTCAGCCACACTGCTTGATTTGCCTGTGAAGCCTTTGAATACAAAAGGAGCTGATATGAAGGAAAGCCCCAACTTCTACAATGAAAATATGTCAGCATGAAAATGGTTAATGGTGAGTATTATAGCTTCAAAAGAGCCTATTGGCTACTCCGAAAGGATGCCCTGCAATTGTTAAACTCATCAGATGCAACTACCCTTCCTCAGCTAGCCTTTACATTTGTCTGGCTAACAGTAAAAAAATACTATAATAAATCGGTAACATATGTTGCCAGACAAGAATAAGTGATATAAATAAAGAGTCAAGAGACATAGCCCCTCAAGAACAATGTGTAAAGATTTAAACTTCCAATGTATTAGTTAAGCTAGGAACATTTTAGGAGGAACTTGAAAGTGGTGTACTATTTGTTTATATCATTCCTTCTCTTTTGCCCCCCCTGCCTCTTTTTTCTTCTCTTCAGATTGCATTTTAAATCAAAATGTTCTCCATGACTGACTGCTTTGCAGCACTAGGGTAAGTCCCATTTTTCCACAGCTTAAACAAAAAATATGCCTAAGAAATCTATGCCAGGAAGGCATTTTGCTGGGTTTTGGTTTAGGAAATAAGCACAATGTTGTTGGGAAGACATTCCTTTTTTTTTTTTTTTCTTTTTCTTCTATTTATTTTTTTAAATCCAAATATAGAAAGCTGCGTATATGCAAACATAGCTACTATCAAGAAAGCCAATTCACTGTAAAGGTGACAACTCTCCAAACTAGTAATACATTAACAGCTGCAGCATTAAAAAGAAAATATAAAACCAAATATGCTTTGAGACTCGGCTGGATGCTTTATTTATCTTTTACTTTTATTGAGACATCCTTTGAAAAATGACATAAAATAAATAGTTTTACAAAGCAACAACATAATCAATCTCTAAATGAGAAGATAAATCAAGGATTTCATTAACTGCTGGTAGCCAGTTTAAATTGTAGTCTTGTCCACAACGTCTATCTATCTATGTATGTCCAAGTTATATTAAAAACCTTTAAATGGCTTTGTAATATCAGCTACATCTAGCTATTATAATAATTAATGATACTGTTTTATAAATCAATATATGTATTCTTGATAAATTCATATCCAGTTAATGGTGTAATTTAAATAAAAAATTAATGTAATAAAGGACATACTGGAATAGGCAGGAAATCTTTAAAGGTTAAGAGGCAAATTTGTCTAAATTCTTTTCTTTGTACCTATTTTTTGAGAAAGCCTCCATTGAAATGCAGCTGATAGCAGGCTGGCTCTCCGGATCGCGCTCTCACCATTAGTTTTGTTTTAACAGCACCCGGTGAGTTTTTGCAGCCAGAGGAAAAGGGAAAGCCCCTTCAGCAGCAGGAATACTTTCCTCCCTGGTTTCTCATCCTGCTGCAAAACTGCAAACAAAAACAAAGACAAAAGCAAAGAGAAAGAAAGTAAAAAAAAAAAAAAAAATCAAACCAGAACTCCAGCATTTGGCCAGAAGCAGAAATGGTAAAAAATGCTCTTTTTTTTACCATTCCCTATCGATTCTATATTTGTATTATTACAGAAATATTTTGCTTGTTCTATACGGTGTCATTAAGAAAGGTAAAATATGAACATTTTGTTGCAGGCATGAAATGCGTTCAGAGGAGCCTGGAAACCCTGCAGACTGTTCAGTGTAATAAAAAGCTGTTCTTTATCTCTTGTTTTAAATACAGTTAATCCTGTTTATTCAGCAAACACATTTAGGAGCAACTTTGAGGGAAAAAAAACAAAACAGAAAAAGCTGGAAATTGCCTTTTTCTATCTGCAGCGGTAAGAAACCGTGGCTCTGTTCCTTTGCTTTTATTTATAGTCAGTAACCACAAAATGTATCTCTAACAATAACAGGGATTTTAATAGGCAATATTAATTGTTCTTCCCTTAACTTTTGATCTGAAATGTTTCAAACAAAAGCCCGTTGCCTGTTTATACGCTGAATTTGTTTGAAGAATATCTTTCTGAAATGATTCCAAACATTACACTTTGTCATTCAGACTGACATGGGACAGAAATGTCATTTTAATCCATTGAGTGATTTTTTTCTTTTGCTTTTCTTTGGGGGGGGGGGCAGTTTTTTTCTCAACATTGCTCTGCCTTATTTAGAGCAGCAGTGATCTGCACAGTTTCTTTTGACACTGATGGGTATTTCAAACCCCTTACGCTGAGGGGAGGGAGAAAAAGGAATTTGCTGCCAGTCACAGCGGCGATGCAGCTCCATAAGCCATTGCTTATTTGCTAAAAGTTTACATTTCAAATGAGCTTGAAATGTAAAGGTGGGCTTTTTGATACTGTGACTATATTTAGGAAGGGAGAGAAAAAATAGAGGGAAGATGATTATGCTTGTATGTTAAAGACTATGAGGATATTGGTAATACAGCCATTTAAAATGTATTTAGTTTTTTGATGCAGCTAGGAGCAGGAGATTCACAACCACATCTGGGATGCTTAATTTAAGCTTTATAGGAAAAACATCAAACAGCAGCTTACAGTAACATGCCGAAGTACATTATACATTTTAAATATCTTCAGTCGGAAATGCATGTTGTATTTTTTACTCTCCCCTTCTAGGATCACTAACATACCTCTCCCCAGACAAAGCAAGGACAAGTTCCATCTTTAAAAATTATCTGCCTTACAGATCACATTCTCAGGCATGTTCCCCTCTTTTTATTACCACGGATAACCTCTTAATGCTATCACAATTTTATACTTGTTAAGTGGACATCTTCCCTATATTTAACTGCAAACAAAGCGACTTCATTTTGGGGGCTGGGAGGAAGGAGAAATGCTTTGGGATGATTAGAAACATAAGTTTCTATCTTCTGTCACACCAGCCTATCAATTATTCAAAACCCTACTAAATTTAGATGTCTCTTCCTAAAACGTTGTTTGCACTCGTTCCCTGGGAAGATGGAGGCAGCTGATAATTTGGCTAAATTATGCGTTTGAGCCCAATGGTTACAAATGAAAGAGTTGAATTCGGCAGATTTATTTGCCGCTGATGAAAATTCTTGGTAGCAGGAATTCAGACCTCCTTCAGGGAGCAAATCGAGGGGTGAGGTGGTGCCCACAGGTATTTATGTGGACCAAACCTCATTGTTACAGCAAATAACGTGATGCATCAGTGACTCCGTGGGAGGTTTTACTGATCAATTAGGGACTGGCTACGGGGGCCAAGGGCCCAAAGCAGCCCCTGAGGTGCTTTGAGCCCCAGGTAGTCATTACCTGAGTGTAAAGACCAATAAAGGGGAAACGATTGCTATTATAGGATATGTGAAGAATGCAGGGTGGACGACTCTGGATCAGGCAGGGTGTAATGTGCTCATCCCAAACATGCACTTTGAGCATCCCTGATGCAGCCTGGCTGCTATGATGGTGTAAAATATCTCCCTTTCCCAGCAGTGTTGGGGTGTGATTGGCAGCAAGTCTCCACCGAGTGTGGGCGTCCTCCCGTGCACACCAGTCACAGGACGTGAAGGGGGAGTTTTTGTAATTTATTTTATTTTTTTTATAAATAGATAGGCTCTGACAAATAACACCGCCTCTTCACGAAGCTCCTTCGCAGCAGCAAACAGACCTCTGCTGGGTTTATCAGTGGCAGAACCTCCTTTCCTAAAGGAAATAATATTTTTGGTGAAGATAATTTGGCTGATATTGCAATAGCTGAGGGGGGGAAAAAAGCTGCAGATGCTGTAGCAGGAGCAGAGCTGCTTCCAGCAGCCCTGGGCATGGGGCAACAGTGATTGCTGCACTGGGTGTGTTTCACAGGGCCAGGCAAGAGAGCAAGAGGAGAGCTGAAAGAAATGCTGTTGACTGTGAAAAATAACAGAATAAATAATCAAATAAAATCAAATCCATGCAACAGAAACACTACCCTTTCTCTTGCAACGACAGTTGGTAATTGCCAAAACACAGACAGCCTTAGGCTAAAAAATACCAAAACAAACCCCCCAAAAAATCCATAAAGAATTTAATTTATATTTAGAAACCAAAATGTTTCAGGCAAACAGCATGTAAATTGCACAAGTGATCCCCCCCTACCCCGTGCTGACTCTTAAGTTACACTGCTAAGGAACATGTCCTCATTTTTACAACTCTGGCATAAAGGCAGGCAAAAGAGGAGGGAAAAAACCCAACCCCCAAAAAAACCCAAAACAAAGGACGTGTGAGGGCTTTCATTTATTTTGATAATCCTCCTCCTGCTCCACAGCGTTTTGCTGTCTTTGTCAAAGTGAATGACAACAATTTGGCCAACTCTCTCTGAGCTGCACTCAACAGTGACAGGCAAATTATCAGAGGCCCTGCACTCCTTATTATCAGAGGAGAAGTCATCAGGAGGACGTGCGGAGGATCCCTCTCCCCTGTCACTATTTGTCAGTGGGACAAGGGCCACTGCTATGGGTAGCTGACAGGTAATTTCAACAATAACAATTACTCCTATTACTGGTGTCATAAACAATTCGCCCAAGGCATGACAATAGCAAAGCTTTATAATTCAATGCCATATAAATAAATGCCAGCAGGTAACAAGTAATTTAGCTCCAATCAGGCCTTGGCCCTGGCATTAATATTGTTATTGCAAGAAAATGGAAAATTGAAAAAATTCAATATGTTAATGAATTAAGAGGGTTCAAAGGCTAAGGGAGGGGAGACATGATCCAGAAGGGGGGGGAAGGAAGAAAACAAAAACAAAAGATACAAAATCATGCTTTCAGAACTAGTACAAATATGTGCTCATACAACCTTATAACTAGTTTTTGATATAAAACATGGTCTTGCTATGCTGCTTTTCAGGTTAGGGCAAAAGGCATGCAGGAACCTGAACCCCACCCCTTGCCTCCATCTGCCACACTGCAAATGACATGCATGAAAAAATAAACTTAATTTAATAGTTTTATTAAAAACAGAATAATATTTGAAAATTCATGCAAGACATAGATTTAACAAAGATTAAAGGTTTATTTACAACTCCATTGCCTTGCTGTCCATTTCTTGCATGCTTTAATCTTTTTTAAACAAGCTCTGTTAAATCATTGATTCTCTATTTATCAAGAAGGATTTTATTGCACTTTTTCTCTCCCCAAATGCCCTTCATAGGCCACAACACCCTAACTCTCTTACAAAAATGATGATCAGCAGCAAGCAAGCCAGAGACCAATATCTTCAAGTCCAACTTCTTGATCAACCCAATTTGCAATTTTACCATTTGTCCAGCAAGACAATGTGGCATCAGGCTGACAGCAGTAAAAGAATTTGAAAATCTCTAATTAGGAGAGCTGCGGAGCAATTAACGCATGTCAAATTTCACTTCATCAAGTGCCACTCTAATTTTCCCACTAAAAATTAATGGACTTTTTTTTGGTGTGTGTGTCTGTGTCTGTGTCTCTGTGTGTGTGTGTGTCCCCTCAAGGCAATGTTGATTCAAATCTGCTCAAGATGCAGCGTTGCACAGCTAAGCATCTTCTTGATTACAACCCGACACACTTCTAACTGCTTTCATTCTCACTGCCACAGATACTTTGTCAACAGTCAAATTACGCCATGCTGATAACAATGCATAATGGTCTTCCTCAAAGGAGGCTCCTGTCATGGAGCAGCCTTTCATAAAAACCCACTGGTTTCTTCTCTGGGAAATAGATCTGGATGAAAGGAATTAAGCTTTTGTGGTTTCAGCCATGGTTGCAATGTAATTTTCTTTTTCTTTTCCCGTTTCTTCTTCTTCCCCTCATGCCATAATTTATTTATTTTTGTACTCACCTGAAATTACGACAGGGAACTGTTTGAAGAGCGATACAGAATGGAAAATATTTATAGTCACTGTTTATACAGGCTTTTCTTTAACCACTTTGCTCCAAAACATTTTCAAGAGCAACATCCTCCTTCCAGTACCACTAATTTTTTTTTCCCCCTTTTCTTTCTAAAGGTGCAGGGCAGCATCCCGCACTCTTTGCATAAGCACAAGCCCCGCTGACGTCAATGGGAGTTTTTCCGGGGCGAGGGCCGAGCACCTTGGCCCGCTGCTATAAACACATTGGGACTTTCTCTTTTAATGGATGGTATTTGGATTCTGCGTGGGGCTTGTTTAAAAGGCACGTTTTCCAGAGCCCTTGAGCATTGCGGGGCACACAAGACAAATTGTCTTTTTGTCAGAGCTGCATGAGGGCAGGAGAGAAGCACTGAGCTATCACTGGCAGTTTTTACCTTCCCCTCGCCGCTTCCTGATCCCCACCTCCCTTTTCCTGGGAGATCAATAACAGCAAAAGTCAGAGGGTGTCATGGGGCAGGGTTTCCAACAAGCAGAAGTGGAATTAATAAGAATAACATGCTTCAGAGATATTAATATGTTTTGCCTGTAAGTTTCAGAGCTGAAATATAGCTGTCCGCTCCCTTGGAGAGAAGGGTTAGCACCCACAGCCCTGGCTACAACTGGGCTTATTGCTGCCAACCGCCCCAATGACATGGGTAGGGTATATAACCCTTGGTGTGTGCATGTCTGTTTACACTACAAAGCAAAACCAAAACCACACATTGCCTTCAATCTGAGCCATTTTTTTCCATCAGTATCTTATTTCTTGCCCCAGATAAATGACTGATGTTGCAGTGCCTGGTAACTCTCCTCCCAATAATTTTCTTTATCCTCTCCAACTATATTCCCCCCCACCACTGAAGGTATTAACATTTTGCAATTAACTCTGTCTGGCATACTAAGAAATGTTGAATTCAGGGCATTCAGTTCCTGAATTCTGGATGTTCCTCTCTTTGTGTCCTCCACCTAGGAAGGAGAAATGAGTCCTCTTCTAATGACACAGCCCAGTGCACACACAGTCCTCGAGCATCCCCAGACCAACGGCATGGCAGCCACTGGGCAGGTTAGTACATGTGAAAGTGCAGTACTATTTTTTTTCCCATGTCCTTCTCTAAACTTAATTTTTTTTTTTTTTTGCTAAACAAAACAGTGATGATATACTTTGCCTCAAGAATCTCTCCTTTTTTTATAAGGGGATGCCCTCCCCCTCCCCTCAAAAAATTCTGCCATAAAAACAATAGGCAAAGCCATAATTTAAAGAGAGAAAAATGTGATTATATAACACATCCTGCAGTAATCAATTTTACCTCCAATATCTGCTTTTGTTTTCAAAATGCTAAATAAACAATACATAATGCACCCCTCATCAGCCAAAACCATGAGGGCTCTGTGCTCAAATAACAGGAAACATATTCAATTTTCCTAACAGAAGACAGTTCATTAAGCTGTGCCACATCAAATAAAACTTTAATTTCTCCAGCATCAGAGTCGCAATGAAAGCAATTGAGGAAGATGAGCCATATGGTACTTCTATCAGCAAACACATATTGCTCATTCCCCCAAAGTTTTCTAATTCTGCTCCCCAGACCTGTGTAATATAGATAATGTGCTCTGAGCGCAGCAACCATGAGCTATCTGGTGTACACTTCTAATACTGTATTTAATGGGAAATAATGAATCATAAAAGCCTGCAGAAGACGGCTTTTGCTAACCTAAATCTCAGCTGTAATTTCATTGTTCTGTGCCTAAGATGCTGTTTGCCCTTTTCAAACAGCAGCAGTTGAACATAATTATGCTGCTACAAACCTAGGCTGCAAAAAGAAAGCCTTCCTAATAGAACCAAGTTTTTATTAACTCTTGAAATCCTGAGCTTGGGGCAACTGCAAGCAGAGAGCTAGCTGTCAGGTTTTAGGGTTCATTAAAGCACATGTACACGTATATCTTGATTTCCAGTGTGCAGCCCCACAAATTAAATTGATGATTCCCACATCGGGCCAAAAATGCAACAGGAGAAGGCTGTGAAAAATTAGGAAATCTTCTTGACATCGGGAAATCCGACACTTGTCTGCTCTAACATCTGTAAGTGCCAAAGAAAGAGGGGGATTTTTTCCCTTAAAGGTAAGTCTATTTTTCTTCTTCTTGCTAAATATAAAAACTGTGGTTAGTGCCTGGACTAAAGGGCCCTCTAAACTTTATAGTGCTTACCCCTCGTTTATAAATCCATAATGATCTATTTAATGATATCATAAGGTTAAAAGTTAAACAGCACTGTATTTTCTCTGCCTTTTTCTCCTCTGCCTTTTGGAAAGGCAGGTTTGCCTATCTCCGAGAGACGATCGGTCGGGGTTATTTTCTGAAGAAGCCTATAGGTAAAGAGGCATCCATACATTCTCACAGGAGGATTCATAAAGGCAAGGATGAGAAGATAAAGGTATTAATTTGACACGATGACCCCTGGAAAATGTCTTTGACTCATCCCAAGTAAGCCTCTTTCTTTCCTTCCTCCACCCTCTCTCCCTCCCCTCAAAATGCGGGGCTAATTTAAAACATTTTCTAGATATGCTACTTATACATATTGAAAACATATTTTAGTGACTGTGTTTGTTTTGGCAATATATAAACCAAATTCCCCCCCCCCCAATTAAATTAAAAAGAGCGACTTTTAAAAGTTAGAGATTGCCTTTTAAAAGCTTATTAAAATCAGCATGTTAGATGTCTGTCTTTGAATTAGCTCCGAGGCTTGATTGCTTTCATTAAAGCTGCCTGTTTGGGTGCTGCTTGGTGAATGTTCAAGTCTGGATTTTTTCCCCTCTTACCCCCCCGGCCCTGAGCTGCTTCTTACTACTTGTCAACTTGGATTTTCCCTCCAAATTTGAAAGCAAAACTTGGATTTTTTTTTTTTTTTTGAGAGGCAACAGCCACCCCCACCCCGCCTTCTCCTTTGCAAAATATCACGACTAAAATCACCAGCAACTCGACTCAGAGAGAGACCAACAGGTAACATATATATACTAAAATATATGTATTTAAAAATTGCTTAAAAAAAGACACACCCAAAATACCCACCATGACCAAACCGACACCCCCAAAAAACCCACCCCAAGCCACCAAAAAACTCCAAGCTATCACATTGCTCATAGCCCATGAATGCCTTAAAAACAAATGTTTAAACAGGTTTTCTTTTTTTTTTTTGAAGCGGCAGAAAACCTCTGCATGCTCCAATGGGTTACAATAACAATGCTCTATTGCAATGTAAAACAAGCTGGAGGAGAAAAAGGTGCTTTTTGTTACCATTTTATCAAAGCTGTTCATCTTCTAGCTGCAGGCAGCATTTTGCTGGAATTGCAGATATTTCTCTGTCCGGGCTCCTTTGTTTGTGCATCTCATTTGCATATATTTATCTCCAGCTGAGGGTGCTTTCAGCTCATTAAGGCCTCCCCTCGCATTATTTCATAAGCCAGCTGCTAGGAGGGATTTCACCTGTGGTGACTGAGAAAAGAGGGGTGAAAAAACCAAATTCTTCATTAAAAAAAAAAAAAGAAAACAAAAAAACCAACAACCACGGAAATCTTCTGACTCTCTTCCCCTATAAATGGGCACCATTTGTGTTAAACAGCCTCTTGTCATGATAGATGCCTCCTGGGGTCAGGGGGGAAAGTTGATTTGAAGGTCAGCAGTAAAACAACAGACAAACCAGACGCCAAACTGGTTCTTTAGCTGTCGGTGGGAGCAGTGGTACAACCAGGTCTTGAACCTTTTTCAACCTCTAATAAAACAGGGGAAGAATCTGAAGTGGAGCAACCAGGCCCCAGAGGAAAAAAAAAAAAAAACCAGCCCACAAATAATATCAATATCGAGCAGCAATGGGAAACAACGGGGCAGCTCTCGGCGCTACGGGCACTCCGCTATTGTTTCAAGAGCTGGGGAATTAATTCCTCTTATTTATTTAAGGCGTGTCAACTAGCTGCCTAAACCTGTTTCGGTGTCAAGATGAATAAAACTTTTATGGCTCATAAAATAGAGCCATTCATCTCCATGGTCTTTGTGGTGCCTGGGTTGTTGGGGTTTTTTTCCCCCTTTCCTCCTGGTAGGCTGAGCTGGGCCAAAATCTCTGTGTCCCATCGCTACCAACTCACTCACAGGAGAAAAGAATATTTGGACAGGGCGTCTCAAGCTAAACTTCTGGGTTTGATCAGAAATTGTAAATGTTAATTCGTCATAGTCATGTGCAAACTCCCCATCTCCTCTATTTCCCCAGCCTAAAACCTACAATGAATTTACATCATCTATATGGAGCTTTGGACCAACAGGTAATAAAATACAATAAAGCTTGCTTTTTATCAGGACACACGCACAAAAAATCCCATTAATTATGGTTCATGACTACTCTAAACCAAATGTTCAAATAGTAGTTGGAAATGATGCATAAAATCTCAGCATGTTCTGATAGGTTATAGAGTCAGTGGTTTATTGCAATGTAAAACAAGCCACAGGAAGAGAGGGTGGTTTTGTTTACCATTTTCATCAAAGCTCTTCATCATGTTGATATACTTATGCTATATTGTGACCCTTACTTACATTGCATTTCATATATTTATTTTCCAGGTTGTTGTCTTTTTTGCTGCCTTTGCCTCTGAGAAGTTGAGCAAATGCTCTGGCCCCTTTCAAGTATTTTCTCATCTGCACTGAATTTCTACTGACAAATCAACTGATAGATACAGACCTAAGAAATATTTATTGTCATTGTGTAAGAGGTTTTTTTTTTACTTAATCTGAGGCAATTAGTTCCTGAATAAACACTGACTAAGTAATCTACCTCCTCAAAAGGTAATCAGACTTGAAAAGTCCTGTTCGGTTCTACCCAAGAAAAGCACAACTTGATAAAAATGCTTTGGAGATTTGCTTTCATTTCTTCCCTTTTGCCCTGGAAAACATTTTATAACATCCCAATAACTTTTATTTTCTCCCCATGCCAAACCTGGGGCCTCTGTTGGTTGTTGCTGTCCTTTTCCCCCACCTTCCCTAAATCTTTAACCCTGCTTCTCATTTTTCTTTGCCTCTAATCTAATCACTAATTCCTTGGCTTGGCCAAATAGTTAAAAATGTTAAGTGCTGCTCACAATTCCTGCTGCCTCCCCCACGTATCTGTCTCTGTTTATGGAACAGGCCCTGGTTTCCTCCTGCTCTTGTTCAGCTGTAGGTCTGCAGGTCAGGAGACTGTAAATACACACAGTGCTGCCCCAACCCATAAATCTGAGCAAAGGGCAGCCTTATATATTCAGATAAGGGATGTAAGGGAAAAGGGGGGGGGCGGGGGGGTGGAGGGAAGAGAAAAAACAAATGCAAGAAGAGAACCAGGAGAGTCTGTGGTGAAGGAGGTTCTTGGCCAAACCCCTAACCCAAGCTGCGTGCCCTGCTACCTTGCAAGATGTTCCAGCCAGAGATGAATCCGAAATATTCACTCTTCTTCCCACCCCGCCTTGTTTATGCATAAATCGTTACAAAAAGCATTTTATTACCTTTGGGGCAAAGAAATTAAGCACGAGATTTCAATGGCTTTCTCTCCTCCAATCTTTGTTGCTCTATTTCCCGTCCTCAACCTCCTGCCCTCCCCCATTTTATTTCCTGCACCTCTGAAGCTTTCAAGGGAACAGTCCCCCTGTTATTGCTTCTCAGTTCCAAGGTCTTAGAATAAATAACATTGTTATTACTCACTTCACCAATTTCCAAGAAGAAATATTGCTGCAGCAAATGCAAGCAGCACTAATATTTGCAAAGTGATAAATGGATTGCTACATACCTTCCCGTCTGTGTGGCCTCCAGCCATCCTCCGGCCGGCTACATCCCTCCTCGGGGTGGGAGAGAGTCTGCCTTTGAACTTAGCAGGGTCCAGACACTCAGTGCCTTGCACCAGAGCCTGCCCCAAGCCCCCTCCCTCACTCTCTGATGGAGAGATAATTTTTAATGGTCCGTGCCAGGGATGGTACCAGGACTGGGGGAGAGCAGCAGCCACGTACCAGGACCAAGCAGCCAAGGGAAGATGCTTTTGGCACACAAACAGTGCGTGGTGGGTTTTGTTAGAGTTGGGTGCTGCAGGGAGAGGGGTGAGAGACTTGGGATGTCCCCAGGAGATGACTGCTGCTCCACTGCCGTCCCCAGCTCCTGCTCTGCTGTGGGTAACACATCCCCGGTGCCACAGTGAGAGCCACCTGCTCTTCTCCAGCTTCCAGTGGTGTGAAAAGTGGACAGAAAAAGGCCTGCAGAGGAGAAAAATTATTTTCCAAGTTCCCCTCACTCTGCCCCCAAAATGTGTCCAGTGCCTGAGTGGGAGCTGCATGGTTACCTGAGATACCAGGGATACAGATGCTCAGTGGGGTGAAAACTGGAAAGATATGTTTCTGAACACCACCATCTTCACTGCTCACTAAATTTCATTAATTCATATGAAATTTTCAGCAAACTTTCTTAACCAAAGCTGAGGTTAAGGAGGTGCTAAGGCAGGGAGCAGTCTCCTGGTATCCCCATCCCAAATCTGGTTGCTCACCATGTAACTTCTGAGCTTAAAAAGAGATGGCAATTGGAAAATTCAGATGGAATAATAAAAGACCAATATATTTTTGGATTTCTTTTTTTTTTTCAGCAGCAATTTATATCTAGCTCTGAGACATGATTTGGGCTTCTTGATTTTATTAAAAAAAAATCTCCAAATCAAATTATTCCTGGGCTGCAAGTCATGCTGAAAAAAACCTCCACTCTGAATTTGTGGTAATTAGGAACAAACCAGCACATTTTCCTTCAGACCCACAAAGAGTAAGTTGCTGACATTTCTTAGACTGAGTCTGTTGCACTTCCATGTCATGACTCTCAGGATAGGGGCAGGGAGGGTTTGTTTGGGTGACCTGAATTCCTCGGTGTGATAAGCATCCTCCATTAGGTTATTCAGATACCAAAGCTGATGGAAAAGTTTGTTCTTCATGGACAGAACAAAACTAAGCTGCTCCAGAAGCATCATCCCCAGTCCACTACTGCTGGTGTGGCACTGCCTTTGTGGCTGGGGCACTGCCAGGAGAAGAGGTGAGAGCATTCTTCCTCACGTGCCCTCCCTGGCATTTTCTCCCTGCACAGCCCCTTCCCTTGGGAAGAGGTTGTCAGAACCCTAAGGAGATACTTATGGATGTGCACAAGTCTCATGTGGAGGCTGAACACACCATCCACGTGGTGCCAGCTTGAGGTGTAAGGAAGTGAGGAGCGAGTGCAAAGGTTTCAGCAGCCTGGGGTGGAGGTGTTGAGTGGTGTGGCAGTGCTAGCATGTGAATACTGTGCCCAAGGGGATAGGGAAGGTGGGAGGTTGAAAGACTCAAGCTATTTATTAGGATGCTTTTTCCTAAGGTATACCTTGATCCATAAAAGAACGAACAGAGTTCAAGGATTGCAAGATGAAAATTATTCAGAAACTGTGAACAGAGGTATGAAAGGGTCAATCAGAAGAGAGGACAAAAATATATCTGACATGTTTTCTTCCTGACCAAGGTAAATACCTTTTTCTTTTTTCCTTTTTTGGTAAGAGGAAAAATATTGAAAGAAAGGTCATAAGTTACAGGTAAGACTAGAAATTCCTTTGGGATGGGCTCTCGTGCAAAATATATACAGTTCACCAGTAACGAAAAGCAGATAGCCTCTATTGGTTTTTAATAAAAGAATTAATAGAATCATGGAATTAAAGAATCATTAAGGTTGGAAAAGACCTCCAAGATCTTTACAGGAACCATCCATATTACTCTCTCATAATATATGTGTGTATGTTTATGCAGCTGTAAATAGGCATATGATTGTGTATATATAGAAGGGCATGCATATATATACCTATAATAAAAAACTCAGCGTGCATAAAATGAAAAATAAAATGAGCTGCAAAATTATTTAAGGAAAAAATGTGATGAAAGTGGGTGAGAGCTGGCACAGCAGTATAGTGAGGAGCTATCCCACTGCTTGGAAACATCCAGAAACCTTCTTAAACATTTACCAGCAGCTTTCCTAGCTTTAGGAGAAGGGCTGGAATCCCAAAACCATGATTCTTCAGGATATTCCTGTCAGGCAGGAAACCTTGTGAGAGCAGCATTGCTTGTTCTCTGTTCTGCTTCCAGCCCCAGAAAATGCACAGATAAGAAGAAAAATCAAAATAATTGAATATATATAAGACATCCACATTGGTATAGACAACAAGCTTTGAAAAGGAAAAAAAGAATCAGGTCTTAATTTTTTATGATTTCTTTTTCTCAAACAAAAAAAAAAAAAAGAAAAAAAAGAAAAAGTCAGGCAGTTCTTATTTTATCCAGACCAGTTCATAAATCCCAAGTCATAAATCCACATGATATCCTGGGCTGCTGGATTTTGCATTTGGAGCTCTGAAAGACTGATAGCTGAAAGATTTATAAAATCCCAGGTAGCCAGAGTGCTCCCTATTGGCTCCACATCTGAGAGGTCCCTGCATCCTGCTTAGCCCAGAAAGCTGGATGTATGGGATATATTGTGTTCAAGAAGCAGCATAACTCCACCCTGCTCTTTTCAGATGTGATGAAGGCTAAAAATTTGATCATGTGAGGTGGATGGGCCCTGTTTAGGGACTTTTCTGCACAGACATGGGGACAGCCACAAGCTGGGGTTGCCCCAACCCCTTTCTGCAAAACTACACCATGGTTTGTGTCATAGGTGTATTATTTACCTTGTGTGGTAGACCTGACCATAAACTGGAGAATTGTTTCAGCTGCTTTAAATATACACCTAATTTTGTTCCTTGTAATACCATTGAATAGGAGTGACTGTTCAGTAAGAACAGGGGATCATCGCTAGGCCAGAAGATGATGATAGTTAGAGGTGAACATGACCAGCCCCTTGACAAAACAATGGTACCTGAGATGCCTCAGATAAAGCACAGGTTACAAACAATTCAGCTGTTGAAGCAGCAAGCTCACATTTTCCAAAGAGCGCTGAAAGATGATGATGTGAGATTTTTCTCATCAGTTCAGTGGATGTTACACATGTGACCATACATATTGGGGTGAAAATTCCTCAAAACAGACCCTCTGAAAACTGATTTGTGCTATTTGTCTGTATATACAGGATGCTGAAAAGGTGTTTAAAGCCTTCCCTCCCTTACTTTAATCTATCCTTCCTCAACGGCCTTATTCGAACCTAATACTTTCCTCCAGACTTGTAATGACAGACATTTTTAATATGCTTCTGTTGAATTAATAAAAAGATTTAAAAAATCCCTCTTCTGCGGTTACAAGATTTGTTTTATAGCTGTAACTAACATCGTTGTTACTGAGAAATTAAATGATTTGCTTTATGTTTCATATATTTTTATTCATGAGTCTGAGTATATTGAAGTCCATGAGGAAAATCCTCCTTCACCCTCCTGAAGAATGATATGGAATCAACCTGAGCTCTGCCTGTTTGGAGTTTTATTAGAAGCACATTGTCCAGATAAATTTAGATAATTGTTGTTGTTGTTGTTTGTCTGACTTTATTAGTGGAAATTGAGCATTGCAATGGTTTATGCTCCCTGTGTGTTGTGAGCATCTCTGCCTTTGATCAGCCACCTGAAATGAGTGCCTTCAGTGGCTTGGCTTGCCACACCACAGAGCTGCTCCTTCCCCATCCAAATCCCTGCCTTCACTAGAAACACTACTCATTTAAGAGACCAAACTAAGCCAGACACAAACAGACCAAAGCATTTATACGAGGACTAAGTCAAACTCATATTTGGAGAGGTTTTTCTTAGTTATTCTTGAAATCCAAAGCTTTTCCAAGCCTGTTGGTGTCTCTCACAGGGTATCCCCCTCTTTCCAAGCAGAACATATTTCTTTCTAAACCTTGAACTCCTGTGGAATGTATTTATGCCATACTACATTATTTCTTCCTGTTTCCTTACCCTTTGTCTATCTTTCAGCTGGGTTTGAGACATCCTGAACTCACAGGTCTTGAGTGCAACATCATGACCAGGGATGGGGCTGCCTGCTCCATACACCTGGGCTGTGGGTGCACAATTACCTAATCCAGCCTGGCTCTACAGGTCAGGTGGCCCTGTCCTGCTTCAGGAGGGTGAATTTGCTACATTTTGCCTCTTTGGCACTTCTAGCAACTCTGACAGTGGCATTTGGTGGTACATAGACACTGATTTTGGGAGCTTTGCTTCTGTGAATATGCCCAAGTCCCCTGATTTTATAATCTTAAAATGCTCAGATGGGCTTTGCTGGTTGCTCATCAAGAAGATTGGGCTGAAATGAATCCCCTGGTGGAGAAGAACTACCAGAACAGGGTGAAGGGCAAACCCTCACTTTTGTCTATTGATCATCCCCTTCAGTCTGCATTACACTAGTGGTGCCTTTTAGAAGCAGGAGGTTTCTTTCTCTTTTCAACAAGAGATTTGGGATATGGAACCTGATCAAATATTATGTTTTGCATTTTTAAATGGGCAAGTCATCCTAAAGTATCCTTTTATTAAAAATGTCTACAGAAGCTCTTTTCTTGTAATTCTTGCAACCATTTCACTAATTAAAAATGCTATACAAGGACTGGTATTGAGCTATAGAACTGAAAGGTCAATACATGAACAACTCTTCATTTGTAAATAATACAGCTCTGTAATCAATTATCTAATTTTCACAGAAGACATATTAATCTACAAGCAAAGAATGGAGACATTTAGAGGATATACAGAGGGGATCTTTGAATGTTAAATGTTCTTTATCATGTGCTAAATAAAGAGTTTGGCAGAGTGAAAATGTAGCACACAGCACTGACACTCCAGGGAGAGTCTTTAGGTCAAGTGATTTGTACCTTCGAAATAGTTCTCCATAGCACTGTAAAGGCTCTCTGATGGTAGCAGGGAGGTGGGTTAGCATTATTTAGGATGTTAGCTGTAGCAGGGAAAATACTGCAAAAATTAGAACAAAAGATGATCTACAAAGAAAAAGGTGCCTATTTTAATAGATGAATCAGCCCTCTTTGCACTGCTATTTGCTTTCTGTCAGCACTGTGAAGTGAGTTTTCTTACCCCTAATTTTCCACAGAACCAGGCTGCTGGATGGCAGGTTGGAGATGAGTCACACTTGTGGAAGAAGGGGTGTGGCCAAGCGCCCTTGATACCCCAGGCACAAGCCAGGAAATGTTGTTCCAGGTAACGCAGCATCCCCCTGAAGTCCATGCGGGATTGTTTCTTCCTCCATTGCAGTGGGAATCCACATAAGATTTTAAAAATGCAACAGTTTCTGGGTGTTGGAGATCCTGTGCATGCCTTCTAAACATCATTAGGGAAAACTACAAGAAGATGCATTCCCTGATGTAAAAACAGCTTAGGCTTTCTATCAAATGGAAAGGAGATGCTCTTGCCACCTCTGTTGGGATCTGGGTCACCCTGTATGCTTGTGTACTGAGTTTGACAATACAGAGGTGGTAGAAAAGCAGGGGATGAATGTAATTTTGTTCTCACTTTGCCTGTTTCATTTGCATTGGATTTGCAGTACATCCATCCCATGCTTGCCCCTGATTTCCAGCTTTAAAATTTCTATCAAATACATGCTGGGACTTAGGGGGAAAACACCCCACCCCACCATCCCCCAACTCTCCCCACACCCAGCTCTCATCATTCTGCTGATTTAATCCCATCCCCAGTCTTGCCCTCCTCTATCCATGGCTGTGTGGGAGGAGTGAGGAGTGGGGTGATGGGAACAGCCCCATCAACGTGAGCCCTTGCACAAGGGGAGGATCTGATCTTTGTCCCATCCCCTTTGTCACTTTGTCACGGTCCCCTCTTCCCTCCTCCCACACTTCCTGCTGGCCAAATACATTGCCTAGGCTAAAAATAAAAAAATAACAAAATAAAAAAAAAAAAAAAAGAAGGAAAAGAAAGAGAGAATTGTCTTCAGTAGACTTAACAAGCCAAAGTGGACCTGGGAAGGGTGGAAGCTGGGGAGAAAATGCACTCTGGCACCAGTGGGACTTAAGGTTGACTCTAATGTTTTGCCTCACTCTGCTCTGTACTCTTTTCACAAACAGAAATACACACCTGTCACATGCTGATTAAGCAAGACACTATCCCAACTCCCTCCCAGGTGACTGGGGGATACCAGAGCAAAGAGCCAAGACCACCAACACCACCAGTGTGAAGGAGGAGAGGGCAAGCCAGGCATTTAAGGAGGCTTGATCCCCCTCCCTCCACTTGGCTGATACCAAGGTTAAATAGAAAAGTCCTCATGAAAACCTTTCCTGGCTTGCAGCAGGAAAGCTGGTTATGGAATTGGCGCTGCCAAAGGAATGGCACGTAGGGAGGTGGCTAGGCAGGAGCCCTGTCTGTCCTATAATGGATATTACAGTGAAATATGAAGATATCTACTTCTTTAAGAACAAAACTTAGGTTAGGATGGAAAAAAAAATATACCTCTAAGCCTAAATATTTCCAGGTTTGCTCACCCCCATGGGTTTGGTGCACTCTGTAGCTGCTTGACCTGCAGGGCCTTTCAAAGCTCTCTACAAGTCTCTGTGCCAAAATAAATGTTACTTTACCATCAAGTAGGCAGAAGAATGAAAACTGTAAGATGTGTGATTGAGAAAAAAAGAGCCCGAACAGGAAAACCCCTTTCTTCTGTTTTAAAAGTCCTGGATGATCAAGGCTGTTCTGTTCACTCAATCAGTTTGCAGATACCCAAATACACATCCAGCCATGGAAAGTGCTCTCCCTTTGATTGCAACAAAATCCTTTCTAATTCTCTTTAAATGTTCCAGGGCTTTTTGAAATGATTGCTATCAATGCCAACCAAATGCTTTAGATCTCTCACTCTTTTTTTTTTTTTTTTTTTTATTTTGCTTTTTTT
>VXBI01008509.1:191695-317840 GCA_013397375.1 Toxostoma redivivum | reverse complement strand
TTTTTTTTTTTTTTTTAGTTTGCCTGTCTTGAAGTACTTGCTTTATTTCTATGCAGCCCAGTTACAGCTGTACATGAAAAAGTATCTAGAAAACAGATCTGGTTTGCTTTAGCCTTTATGCCATATAGAGTTAGACACTTTAACCTTCTTTACATTTACTTAGTTGCTTTAATATGACTTCTGTAACCTCTATACTTTCCTTTTTCCATATAACTTATTAAATATTTATAATACAGTAGCCCATACACATCACATAAGTTGGACTTTTATTACATTAGGCTCAACATAGCTATCTAGTAAATCATAAGTCATGCTCCTCCTAAAAGTTAAAAAACAGTATTTTTCAGCTGAGCTTGGACTGAATTTATGAGGGACCAGCTCAAAAAAAGCTAAGATGGTTAAACCAATAGTTAGGCTTGTTTAACCAGAAAATAATAGATCTCCTAAAGCACTGGATCTGCAGTGCTTACCCCAGGTAGGAGCATCAGGACATGAGCAACATGCCTGGGAGTCCAGTGCAGCGGCTATGGGTGCTGGTGACTGCTTATGCTAAGGCATGGTCAGCAGCTCTTGCATGTTGAGATACCCTGAGAATGCAGCTGCTTCTTCCATCGCTGCTTCTCCATTCCCTCCCTCCCCTTGCCAAGCCATGGCTGTGTGTGATTTCTCCCCAGCATGAGCCTGCACCCCTTGCTCCACTGATGCCTCATGCCCCCATCCCAGAATGGTGTGGGGTGCCCAGCTCTGAAAAAACACCTGCCTAGATCGGTCACCTCAGTGGTGGTGCCTCAAGGGTAAAATCTCTGGCACCTGGACTCTTCTGTCCTCAGGTAATTTCAACAGATGTGCACTGGGTTCCCAAGTTTAGACAGAAATGCCTCTTTCAGGCTTCCTTCCCAAAGGAATCATTTTTGCAGCTAATATTCCTTCATGCACTGTCTGTTATCTCGTTATTAAAGTGCTCTTTCCAACAACTGGGGAAGAAATACACTCCTCACTCTGCGGCGCTTCCTTTGTCCAGCTCACAAGCAGGAACCAGGCAGCTGGGTCTGAGGGTGGCTGCCTCTCACCCGCCTTTCTCCAGATGAACTTCCTCTGTGGAATGAAAAATGGAGGCTTGTGTTTCAGCAGACATTGGCCATTTGAGAACTTTTCAAGATTTTTCCAAGTTGGAGCTGCCTAGAAAGGCTTCAGATCAGAGTGCCATATGGATTGGTGGCATATGGTTTAATGCACGCAACACTGCTGCTCCTGCGTCACCACCCTCCCCTTCCATGATGGGGCCAGACATCCTGCAGGGATGAATTCACTTTAGGATGGTCCTTCACATGTTTTTGCACTTTCTCCAGCTCAATGCTGCAGCTTTCTCCAGTCACTCACAACATTTCTGCTCCCAACCAGCCAGGTACAGGCAATGAAACATGCACAGAAACAAGTGGACTCTTCCCTACCCCATGCATGTTTGTTTTTTCTTCCTCATTCAAAAACTTCCACTGGAAACATTTAGAAGCAAACAAAATGTGTATTCTGCTTCAGCTGGAAAGTTTTGTTTTATTTCTTTGTTGAAAACACTTTTAGCATATTTGACTTTTTTCTCCTCTTTCTTCTCACATTCCACAACATTTGGAGTGCTGAGATGACAGACACTAATGATGCTGCTGCTTCTTCCATTGCCATTCCTCCACTTAGTCCATCCCCTTGCTAAGCTGTAGGCATGTGAGACTTCTCCCCAACATGAGCTTGTATCCCTTGCTGCTGCTCTGATGCCTCACGCAACCCATTCCAGTATGATGTGAGAGACACAGCTCTGAATAAAACTCCTCTGAAGTTACATTTTTTTAAACTTCTTTATTTTTCAAACTTCTGTTCCTCTCCTTCCCCATTCTCCTTCCTTTTCTCTAGTTCCCTTAATTTTACCTTGCCTTTCCCATTTAGAAAAACCATATATGAAATGATATGAAACAGTATATTTGCCTCTTTGTATGGTTTCAAAAATAAAATCAAGAATAATTTGAAAAGATGATGGAACACTTTATTTGGGAGGAAGGTAGGAGGAATTCTTTTTCTCATCTTGGAAATTATCTCTTAGCTGTTGGGTTGAGTTTTTATTTCACTTACACCACATAACATTAAGAAATTGCAGACCATGGTCCAGTTCCCCACATTTTTGCTTTGGACTGTCCAAACATTCCCCACAAACAGATCACAAGAGTACAAGACATTTATGCCCAAGGGATTTAACACAATATTGATCTGAGAGAAACATGTTATTTGCAGGTGGGGTTGTTCAGGTAAGCAACATATGCAGTTGCAAAAAAGAGGAGGTAGGCAGACTGAGGGGAAAAAATAAATTATGATCTTTACCAAGAACGACAACAAAAACAACAGCAATAACAACAAGCAACCAAGAATACCCATCAACAGGACATCAAGGTGAAATTACACCACCAAAGTCTAGTCTGCTGGAAGGATCTCTTTCAGGCAAGATTTCTGTTGAAGTTAAGGCTGAAATCTGCCTGCTTTTTCCAAGTCATATAACATTTTTACTTAGGAAGTTGCCTCTGACTGTGCCTCAGGTGGCCCTGAACACTGTGGGTGTCAGTGGTTTTCAGGGAGCAGGGTCTGAGGCTGGGATGTGCCATGGGGGAGGCAGGTGGGTATCAGGAAACATGGGCATGAAGCCCTTGGAGGAGCAAGCAAGACCTTCTGCTGATTTCAGCACACTTGCTCCAGCCATGGATAGTGCTGCTTCAGGTAATCAGCAATGGGACAACACAACAGAAATAAATACTTTTTTTGAAAGGCAAGCAGGGCATATCCTCCCCTTCCTTCCTCCTTCCCCCTACTGGGCATGAAAAAGTGCTACCCAGGCACCTATTTCCCAGAGCTGCCTTTCTTCACTCATAACAAATGCACTTTTTTTTGCACTCATTTAAAACCAGTACTTCAACAGAAAAATCACAAGCTGAAGTTACAAGTAATAAGACAGTAAAAAAACAGCCCTTTCCAGGCTTACAGGTTAAGGAGGACTTTTTAACACACTCATGTCCCACACATGAACCTTGCTACTCATGTTTTGCACCATCCAAATGCCATAAGTGAAGCTCTACTGTCTTTTCCTCTCCCTTTCCCCTCTCCCCTGCTTTTTAAAATAATTTTGTCTGGTTTGCGGAAGAGGGAAGGTGGACAATCTTCCACTGAAATTTCCACTGACCACCTTGACAGTAGATTTTCCTGCCAGACTCGTGATCCATCATATCCCATGAGATTGAGACCAATGAGAATTTTTGGACCGTATTTGTCTCTAGCTTTTTGCTGCTACAAGTCATCAGTGTGCTATCCTGCTCAGAGGTGATATATGGCACATGCCTGAACCTGACTGGAGAACACATTTCCATGGCATAATACACAAAGAATAAACAGGCACTCTCTGTTTTCCAAACCTTCAGGAGGGCCAGCTCCTATGGACTGAATATTTTTTATTTCCACATACAAATCTCCTCTTGCTTTCATTCTGCCAAAGAACTTTTCTATCTTATGCACTCATATCCTCTGCAAAAAAAAGGTTAATGAGAAAGAATCTATGTGGGTAATGCATAACTCCTTTAAAATTTATCATATCTGGGGTTAAGAAAATAAAAGATCCTTTTTTTCCCCTTTTAAAAAGGAATTTTATATCCAAAGACACAAAGGTAACACTCTTTGCATTGTAGCTACAATATTTTTCTTTTTTTTTTTACCCAACAATGGTGAAAAGACGTGATTTTTACATGCAAATAGGAAGAAAAAGCCTGAACACGCCATGGGAACATGCTTAAGAAGTTGATTTATGTTTCATACTGAGCCTTACACCTGCAGTTCAAGCAAAACTCAACTTTGCCGCCCCACAGAGTCTAGTTTATTAGGTATCAAGGAGTCACAAGAAGCCATGTAATTAAAACTGTAATTAACTGGAAAAGGAAAGTGCCACCTGAGTTTTGAGAGGCTGTCAATTTTCTTTCCATTACAGCTTTCCTTCTGCTTCTTTTGTCTATAGGGTGCATTTTTCCCTCATCTTGATAAAGAAAAACAAATTTAGGGTTTTTCTTCCTCTCTTTATTAACTAGAGAAGCCACAAAATTCTCTTACGTCTTTACTATTGGGAAAAAATTGAGCCACTCAGTTTTGAGCTCGGATGCAGGTTTCTCTCAGCAGCATTTGCAGCTGTGTTTGCCAACAGGTGTCAAGTGTGGTCCAGGCAGGAAAAAAGCCCTGAAACGTCCTACCAGCCCAGGGTGAGCTGAGTTCAAAGCCTATTTTAACAAAACATAGTCAATGCCTTTTAGAAGGGAGATCGGTGGGGCCTTGTTAAAATGCATGACCTCGCTGCAGCGGGTGAGCCAAGCGCCAGGCGTCCCTGGATCCAGCACGTCGCTCCAAGGCTGCTGGATCCCGGCGGAGACCACCGCGGTATTCCTGCAGGCAGGGCAAGGCCACACGCAGCAAGACAAAAACACGTCCGGGAGAAATACGAGGTGACGTGATGAACTTTGTCAACCAGAGAATTTGAAAGTGAAAAGGGGCCCAATCCCCTCGGCCAAAAAAAGTAAATCTCCCAAAGATTTGGGTGAGATGTGCAGCCGGTCCTTTCTTCCCTCTGCCTCATGGTCCCACCGGGAGTAAAGTCCTGGGGAATCAGAAAGAAGTGCTGGAATAAACAGATAATTATTTGATAAGATTTAAAGAAGAAAAGACTTGGGTAAACTTGAAAGAAAGTCATAGTAAAACATAGTTGTAGAGTAATTGCCTAAAAGGGTAAAATAATGAGAACAAAGATAGGATCTATTCTAAAGTTCATTACAAGGGAGATTTATGAATATATAGAAAATTTTGCAGAGGAGATGCTTGTCTTAGACTGGTGCATGAAAGGGGTGACTAACATTCTTCATTTTCCATTTAACAGGTGACAATATCCCATCAGGTGAAGTACCAGCCTTGAAAAGGGAAGTTTTTATTGTAAAAAGCAATTTTGCTTTGGTGTCATTCTGATAGGCTTAGGTTTTTTCCCCTGCCTTAATTATTTGCATCCTCTCCCCTCCTGAAATAGTCCCAGCTTGCAAGGCAAAGTCTTGGGACTCTCTGGGTTTGAAGGCAGATCTCAATCAGCACTAATTTGGGGAAGTGAGCCTGAGGTACCTGCAGCAGATGACACACAGGGCTCAGCCTCTTATTCAGCTACAAGTCAGCAGGGGCACCCCCTGACCATCTGTGGTCTATAAATTACAGTAACACCAGCACACATTGCTTGTAAATCACCAAAGAACAGACTTTACCTTATGACACATTACATGAAACCTGTTGGATATTCCAATAAACTCCCATAAACCATCCGATATAAGCTCTGGATTATGTTTCTTTGGAGGGCAAGAGAAAAACCTGGGCTTTTCTGCACTTTCAAAAACTTATAGGTGAAATGAAGATGTGGCCTGAGCTATGCCGTGTGCTTATGCACCATGTTTTCTTACAAAAGAGATTTCCTCCTCTCTGCCATCACTATTACCACAAATATTTAACTTTCCAAGAGTGCATCAGCCTTGAGGTGACCAGGGTTGCCAGTCTTCTGAAAAAAAAAAGCCACTACTCTTTTGAAAAATGCAGTTTTATGTGAGCCTGCATGACTTATCCAACATCCTTGCTGTACCAAGCACAGAGAGATTATTAACAGGAGAGGCTCACCCATGTCCTTTACTTTTGGAGGAGCAAGAAGATCCAATACATGACCTCAAGCCTTTGGACATCTCTTACCTGACAGGATGGAGCCCATGGCTGCAAGCAGATAGTATGATCAGATGTTTTGACACATGGTTGTGTCTTCCTGCAGCACATGGCTGGTTGGGACCACAGACACTGCTGAGAAACCTGGCACTCGACTTCAAACTTTCTCCCAAGACCTGACAAAGAACTGCTTTTGAGAATTATAACAGTGAGCCCTGCATTTAGCCCGTTGTCTGGGGAAAAAATAATCTGTAAAATAAGTTATTGAGAATTTGGGGCATAGGCCAAGTGAATGCTCTGATAAATGTCTTTTGACCAGCTTTTTTACTGACCATGAGAAACTGTGGGCTGTAGTGTAGATGGCCTGCGAGGCTGTGTCACGACTTCTTGGCAGATTCCTTAGCTGAAGCTGGAACCCCAGCCCCTCTCAGGAGGCAGTGGGAGCCCTGGAGCCATCACACTCACACACAGCAAGGTTTTCTAAGGCAACTTTATTTTTATCTGGGTTTCTAAAGGCTGTTGGGGCTGGGAGCTCATCACGATCCATGTGGGTGTGTGGGTTCATGGTTGCACATCTGCACCCTTAAATTCCTAGGGGGCCTGCGATCAAAGTGGTCAGATATTCCCCCCTCATGGAGACAGGCAACCAAGCAACCATATCTGCCTCCCCCAGTGGCAGTGGGACGAACTCAACTGTCTGTAGACAGCAGAGAATCCACATCTGCAAGAGCAATCCAAGAGAAACTACCCTCCCCTGCTCCCTCCACTTGTGAGCATGGAGTTAATTAATGCTCATACCAGGACCACCAGCACTGCATGATCCCAGTCTTACCCAGCAAGGCTGCACCTGACTGTAACATTTGAACAGTCTCAGGAGCAATTTTCAACTCACCAGAAGTGTAAATTTGTAGCATTTATTGAATCTAGGTTGGGCCTGTCTAGTTAGGTTAGTTTCAGAAAAATTGGCAAATAAAATAAAGTTGACTTTTAAATCTATTTTACTCAGAAGAAAACCCACTTCTATTTGAATGCTACACTAAATTTTCCTGGAGGAAAAAAGAGACAGTTTAATATAGAAATATAATTAATCTTTATCAGCACAGAAAACCACTCCATGATTTTCAGTCAGGGAGTTTTTACTCTGTAAACTTTTAAATTTAGAAGTAACGTATAAGGAGCATTTTGCAGTGCTTTTCCATCCAGCAAGTGAACCAGAACCCCACAGTGAGGCAGTGGAAAGCCCTAAATCAAGTCTGGGCATCATGGCAGCCAGGCTGTACTGGGCTCATCCATGAACACCCCCCACTGGGTGTTCCTGACCATCCAGCCTCCTCCTTTGCCTTTCCACTGCCTTTTCCATCAGTCCCTTTCTGTGCACTCTGACAAGAAGAAGTGATAGTGCTATTGCTGGTTTTTAACAAGATTTGGAAAGCGTTCAAGTGGCTGACTAAGTGGTTGGAAACAAGGAAGCAGAAGGATGTTTTGGCATCCTGCAATGTGTGCATGAAGAGCACAGACACAAACACATTGAATGCAAATACTGTAAAACAAGATAACAAGGAAAGTACAAACTAATAAAAGCCTATTAAAACATCGTGGAGGCTATTGCTGCTCGCCTGCATGCCCACATATTTAAAAAACAAATATTTCATGTGAACGTGCAATTCAAACATGACTGATCACAGATATAACTTTCAGCAACCTTTAAATGCATAATGCCATCCTGTAATTAATGTAGCCTACCCTGAAATTTGAGGGATTTATTGATACTGGCAGAAAGATTTGCAAATAACTTGGGGAAGTTCATGACATACCTTTTGTCTCAAGGGATTTCATTCATTTTTTTCCCCTTTTTTTTTTCCCCCCCAGCTACCATCAATAATTTCATTCAGAGCCCTTACCATGTGACGACAAATGTTGTTGGAAATCCTCAGCAGAAAGTTTGAAGAAAGTACCAGCATGGAGAAAGAGCCTCATTGTGTTTTTATTTGTTTTGTTCTATTTCACTTACAGTGAAATATATATAACCATGTCCAAGGGGATTGCTTTTGTGGTCTGAAAGAAAAAAAAAAAAAAGCAGGCCAGAGGCATAGAAAGCTGCAGAAGGATTTTATAGAAAGGTTTTCCAGGAATATCTATGGCCATCCCATTAGTTCCTGCCTGAGCAGGAAGGATTTCAAGGTAGGTCCCAGCACTGGAATGTTGGTATGACCAGACACACATGTATGGAGGTAATACAACCTCTATAAGGCAAACTAGCATAGTTGGGTGGAAAAATGTTTGCATAAAGCCCTTTCTGGGAGAATGCAGGTGTCAGCACTCTCACCTTGGGAAAGGTGCTGGTTTGAGGGGTTGACAAAGAATAAGAGACAAATATTGTGGTGCATGTTCCTCATGTTCTACAATCACTGCAACCGCAAAACTTGGCCATGGTCCTACAGACATGTATTTAAAATTTCTGCAATGGCAAGGATAAGAAATATCCCATCATTTTTCTAGGGAGGGTTTCAAGACCTGAGGTCTGCACGGTGCCCGCACACAGTCACAGCATCCAAAGCATCAGATGGCTGGCTGTTCTGCTGTGACCAAGCTGCACCTAAATAGGTTAGTGGAGTGAGCTGGCATGTGTTCCTTCCCCTATGCCTGATCTTCATATTTCTCCATGGTTTCTCTCAATACTGTAAATAATTTCTTATGTGGAACTATTTTATTATCGGGGGGATTTTTTGCCTGTGAATATTTGTACACACACTCACAGGATTAAACATGGTAAGGTAAAAGAATAACATTTATTTTAGGAAATTGTTCAGGATTTTTTTGTTGTTTGTTTTGTTTTGCTTTGATTTTTTTAAAATCCTTGTTTTCTTTTATTTTTTTCCTAGGGCCTAAATTTGAGGTATTCCTTTCACATGACACACAAATCAGTCACTGCACAAAAAAAAAGTCAGCTTTACCTGGGAAAGTACACCAAAATGTGCTTCTCTGTCACTTGTTTCATTGATTTGAATGTACTGGGTACATATCAAACAGCAAGCAGAGACATGCTGAGGTATGAATGGCTCCACTTCAAATACTGGGGGGAGGCCAAGCCATCTCCACGTCTTCTCCAGCCCTTCCACCTGCTTCCCACTGTACTGCATTGTGTGGCCTGATTTTCTCGCACTTTACTCTGCCAAATCATCAAATGTTTCCAATAAAGCAGTGTCTCCAGCTCAATGTCCACAAGCCCCCACTCCAGTTAACTGGGGCTTTGTTTTTGTAAGACAAAAGCACCATTTTGTGCTTTCTACTACGTTTAGGCAGAGAGAAGGTAGATGTTGGCCAAATGGAATATGACACTTTTCCCCTCCAAGACTGAGGAGGAAGAATTTGTGAAGCAGGAACATAAAAGCTTCTCACTGCCTCCTGTATGGCTCTGGTGGGGGTGGGCTGGCCAACCAACATGGGCATCCCTCTTCCTGTGAGTGGCAGGAGGGTTCCTGGCTGCCCTGGGAGATGAGAGAGCTGTGCTGGCAATGAGGTTGGAAAGGTGGTGGTTATCACACCAGCAATGAGTTACCCCCAAAAACGGACATGGGAAGCTGTCAGGGGAAGAATCACGTGTTGGTATTTTCCACGTCTTAAGGGAAAATCAACTTAAAATAGGAATTAAAAATGGGATTTAGCTTCTCACCTTCTCCCACTCTTTTCATCTGGTTTTATATATTTATCTACAGATAATGGCTAAAAAATACTTATGATGTGATAAGCCATCTCTCCAGCTTGTTTAGGCACCTGACTTTGGGCACCTGACCATGCTGCTTTCAGGGTGAAGCAGTGTGCCAGGGTGTGAACTGAAGTCATCATCCAAGGTGCCTGCAGAATGCAAACAGCAAGTGGGATCCACCAAATCAGTGCCTTCTCTTCCTACCACTTTTACATGAGAAGTTTTTCTTTTGGCTTTTCTTCTGGCAGAGCCATGGATAAAACTGATGCTGTTTCAGGCAATTGAAAAAAATAAGCAAACAGCTAAACAAACCCATGATTGGACATTTCTGTTGCAGGCAACCTCAACATCTTTCCCACTGGAAGTGGCGCTCCGTACTCCAGCCCAGCTTTCTCCCAGCCTCTGTCCCCACAGCACCAGGAGAGCCCCACTGAGCCCCCAGAGCCCCCCAGGAGCAGCACGGAGGAGCCTGTTGTGCCACCACCAGAGGGTTGAAGTTGTCAGCTGCAGGGATGAAGAATTTGAGGTTGGCTGTCGGAGCACTTCGAGCTTGGGAGGGGTTTGGAGAAATGCAAGCTGGGGTTACATAAAACACTGACTCATGCTGAGAAATCACGAGTTTTGAAAGTTTCAGCTGAGGAATGAGCAAAACCTCAAGCTGCATGTTGCTTACAAATCAAAAGGAACTGGGGGATGCCGGGGACCTCTGAAAGTCTGGCCTTGGTGCAGGGCTTTTTGAAGTTCTGCCACTACTACCAGGAAGAACTGAGAGCCACGTACACCTGTCAGGGGGAAAATATGGTCCTTTGTTATTTCAAGGGAAATCAGTGTGGGCACTTCAGCTTCACTCATTGGAAAGAACTCCTTAACATAGAGTAAACAGAAGTCAATTTTTTCCCTCTTTTTTTTCTTTCATGCCACTGTGTATGATATTGAAAAGTACGCCATCCAGAATCTTTGCTTTTTGTCAGGGATCTAAGCATGCAAGTGTTTGTGGTTTCATTTACCAGGCAAAAACAGTTGTGGATTTTGGCAGTCTGTGTTGTTCTATGGTTTCTGTGAATGCCTGGATGTGGTTCTTACTGGGGCACTATGGGTTACTCAAATCGTGTCCCATTATACAGGTAATTTGTGTGCCACAAAGATGGTGTGTACATATGCAAAAGAAGTACAAGACTGACACTTCCTGCCATGTGTTAGAAATACTGGCCAAAATAATTTGCACTGCGATATTTAAATCAGACTTTTGAAATCTCTGGTTGGAGACATATGCAAGTAGTTGATTTTTGGATCCTTTACATTTTCTCTCTCTCTTCGTATTTACAGTAGGTACTTGGCATCTCTCTCTTTCTCTCTCTCTCTCTCTCTCTCTCTCACACACACACACACACACACATATACGCATGCACATAAAGAGTTAAATTATTTGAGGGCTTCAATAAAGCACTGGTTTCCCGATCGTGTTTGTCCAAATATGAAAAAAATGTTGCCTGCTATCAAGCCTTATTTCTCTTTTCTCTTGGTCACAGTCTCTCTTTCTCCTCTCAAACACACTGATGGAAAAAAAAAAAGATGTGCAGATGGGCTGTTCATTTTCAATCAAGTTGCTGTTTAGATATGGCATCAGGAAAAGAAGAATGTTAGAAACACAGTTGTTCGTGAGGCATCCCAACCATCGTGTTTGGGCTGAAGTGTTGATTATCCATCCTAAGCAGAGCCATATGAGGCCAGAGGAAATGTAGTTAATGGAGAAAAAACTATTGGCAAATTGCATGCCTTTCAACCTCTTACAATGGGATAAAAGAAATATGGATTAGTGCTGGGGTCAAAGTTTTTATTATGTGAAGTACTAGATGTGCAAGTGCCTGAGTTTCTGATGTAAAAAAAAAAGGTGCTAAGTGTATAAATACTCACAGATGCATATATATGTATATATATATATATACATACAAAATATTTATAAAAACATTTATTCAGGCCTTTTTGTTTTGCAAAGCTCCCTTCAACACACTCCCAGCTAATTTCTCAGCCTGCACTGCAATTACTAACAATTTAATCACCTTATAAACTTTCGTAGTGACTAACACCACATCTATGCTTTTGGCACTCCATGGTCAGAAGTTGTTTTAGCAACAGCGGTATGTAAAGCAGACACACTATTTGTGAGGCTCAGAGCCCTTAAAAACCATTCCTTTCTCTCTGGGCTATCGACATTCCTGAGCACTCACGATGCAGCTGCCGAGCCGCTGGACAGCCCACATATGGCCGTGTGCTGAACAATAGCAACTCGTTGTTGTTCTTGTTATAGGCATCACCATATGTGTTTATTAGAAACAGCAATAAAATGATGACGGGCTTCTTCAGCTATCCCTGCTGCTTGGGGAAAAGAAAAGCAAGGGAGAGATAAAATCAGAGGGTCCTCCTCGGCTTTGGGGAGCTGGGCAGTGGGGTGGTGCAGTCCCTCTCTTAATGGAAGCCTGGGTTTTTATTTGTTGGTAACATTGCCAAATTACTACTGTTCCTATAAATGGACACTGAACCTAAATTCTGTTTTGTTCCCATTTATTAGAGAAATGCTAGTAACTTGGAAAAAAGGAATCCTGAAAGTGTTGGCATCTTAAGTCCTGTTCCAGCAGGGCCCACCTGTAAACAACTTGTCAAGTCATGCAGGAGAAACATCCTGGTCCTGTCAAGAGCTTTGGGTAAGGACCACGCTTGTCATGTACTTCCATCACAAACAGATAGTGTGGGATCACCCTCATCACTGGGCTGCCTTGGAAGCACTTTCAAATTACAGTAATGTGCTGGGGATTTGATGTTTTTCAGATGAAGGGGTCGAGGCAGGCATCAGGAGCCCAGAAACCAACAGAAATGCTTTAAGGCTGCTTTGACACCAGTGTAAAGACAAGGGAGTCCTAGGGAAGGGGTGTTCAAAGTTGAAAGTGGAGATAAACCAAGACAGTCAAACCAAACATCTGAATCCTCGCATGCTTCAGATTCTGTATTATTTCTTTATGCTTCCACTATTTGCTATACTTTAAAGCAAGAAAAGAAGAAAAAGGAAGTTTTTGAGCAAAACCAGCCGAGTTAGTAATATGATATATCTCAATATGTAGCATAACACAATTTTGATATCCCTGAATGTTACAAGCTGTATTCAGACACATGGAAATCAATGGGATTGAGTACTTACACCTAAAGGGAGATGTCAGCCTCTGCACGCATGATCCATATTTTTCATGTTCAAATCTTGATATTTTCGTGATAATTAGTAGTTTCCTACTTGCTGTCTTTTTGAGACCAAAATAAAAAACCTTGGCCACTGTAAAAAAAAAAAAAAGGAACAAAACCAGTTAAAAAATGAGTTTGCAATGCTGACTTTTATTGATTTTACTGTGACCTTCTATCTATGATAAGAATGCCATTTCCACTCTTACTTATTTTTTACTTCCTACCCATAAAAATAAACAATTCTAGGTGATGGTTTACATCCTTGAAAAGTTTCCAAAACAGGATTTTCCATTGAGGCTGCAATTCCCTTCCCTTCCCTTCCCTTCCCTTCCCTTCCCTTCCCTTCCCATAGCACAAATCCATTTTGTGACTATATCAAAACTGCAGTGCTAAATTCTGTTATCTTTAATTGCATTGCTAACAGACTAAATTGTCTAGTGACTTAAACCTCAGCAAAGTCCTTGCCTTATTCCCCATTTGCTCATAAGTTACTTTTTACTGGCTATTGTTTTCTCGTCTCAAAAATGCAAAATACTTTCTCTTTTGAATGAACCCATCTACTACTTCTCCACCTATCAGTTTGGAAATATTGTTGTATCGGTTTCACACAGTTCAAAAACTTTGTCTTGAATGGATCTTTGTTTTGGCTTATTTCATCAGAAGAAAATTTTGTTTTTCAGCAAGTACCTTCAATTCTGCTTCCTTTCAGTTATTGTCTCCTGAAATATCAGCATGTGCATTAAAAAATAACCTGTTTATAACTTTTGAAGGGCAACAATGAATCAACAGCTTATTGTACTTCTTGTTTATTAGCAGTAATCTGCATTTTGCACCTACGAAAGACAATCAGGGCTTTGCCATTGAGTGAAATAAAAGCAGGATGAGACCATATGGTTCTTGTTAAACAAGCCTCATCTTCCTATTGTTGATACTTATCTCCAAAATAAAGTATTTCTGCAGAAAGCATATTCCCATAGTATATTCTCTTTCCAATGACCAGCTGGTTGCCAGTTTGTTATTTGCACTGCAGTAGACCACTTTCATCTATTTCTATTTCAGTCCAAGAACACCATTTGTACATTGTCCAACTTGGAAATGTTAATCTGACACCATTGGTCACGGGCCTTTTAACTTCAAGTGGCAAACTTCCAGCTAGCTGCCAGTTGAGTATTTACATTGGAATGTTTCTTAGCCCAGAAATAAACTATTTGTTTGCCATAAGCATCAGCAACATGCCAATAATTTCTACAACACATATGTAGAAAGGTACAACCCACTCCACTTTGCTGTTGCCTCCTCAATAACCTCCTAAGTAGCTCCCTAGGGAGATGTTGCTTGTCTTGAGCCAAGATAAATGCATCTATTTCCCTCTCCATGCATGTACATAACTTTTATTTACATTCATGGAAGTTACACATGCATATTAAACAGCAAGAAGCAGGACCAATGTTAGGATGGTTGGGCAGGACTCTCACAGCTTCTCCCAAGACCACAGTCTGCCATAAGGCTCAAACACCTGGAAGATCCCAATGCAAAAATATCCAGTTGCTTTGGCATCATCTAAAGCTCCCTGCACACAACCATGAGAACAGTGTTCAGGAAAGGGGCAACACTGCATGTACTTGAATGCAGCTTTTCAGAAAGCAGAGTGGCATGAGTCTCATAGGATTTTGCTTAGGAGGTTGCTATTACTTCCAGTAATACAATTTAGGCTTCCTGAAAGAATATTATACTTTGAGCTCATTTCACTGAAGGAAAATATGGAGGCAGGAAAAAAATGTTCTTCTTGGTTCTGTGATTGAACTTAGGGAATGTTACGCAGTGGGAAGTGTGTGTTTCATGTACTTTGTTTGACTCTGTTAAAATAAAACATTTCCTTTTTACATGTTCCTGTGATGACCTGCGGATGGGAGAGGCTAAAGAAAGACTTTAATGAGTTCAAAGTGTAAACTTCATGTATAGAAACCTTCTCCCTTAAAGAAAAAAGAATAGTGACAGTGATGCCCTGTTCTCCCCTTTGTTTTTCCTATTTAGTCACATAACATACCCATTAAATTTTGTATTAATTTCACAGTTTCAATAAAAACAAAAAACAAAAATCAGTTTACAGAATTACCAACTGACCCTGCAGAAGTTCCTCAACAAAACCTTAGAGGACTGTCTGAGATGTACAACTTATATTATTTCTTAGCACCTACCTGTGCATTTAGCTAAACATCCCCATCCACCTGCACCTCAGAACCATAAGGAAAATGAAAATACTGGCCAGCATGAAGAGCAGGATCCTGAAGATGCTTGCTATGTGAATTAAGAGATGTCCACACCATATAAGGCTGGACTTCCTCCAAGGCTCCCAGACTCTTCTGCAGAATCCAGAATGGAACAGGGAGAATTTTCAGTGTTAGGGACATGACTTACAATGTGATTTTGCATCTTAAAGACTCAGATGCTAAGAAAATTCCCTTTGCCATAGAAGTCATGTGTAAGAGGTGCTTTTCCTACCCACCTACATGGCTGGACAGAAGAATTATGAGACACTCACTGTTGTAAGAAACTCCAACACCTTGGGTAAAACACAGCTGTAGTGTGAAACCAAGGACTTCTGTTTCCAACGCTGCAGCCCACTTGCTCCTGCAGTCAATGTGATTCCTATGTAAGGCATAGAAGTTTTAATTCTGACCTTTGTTACATTCCTATTGCTTGATTTTTTGCACCCTCAGCATTCCCTTTGGTGGATGAAACATACAAGCATGTAACAATCTACTGTGCATCAAAATCTTGATAAACATACATTTTTCTTACCTCACCTAAGGCTCCTCTTACAATCAAATGAAGGCGAACAAAATATTTTGACGTCTTAAAATACATTCTCTTTTCCGGGAGAGCAAATAAATAGACCTGACAAAAATAATGTCATAACAATCAGCAACTACAACTTGATCCTTGCTGCTGTAACTTGAAACTTGTAAGAGAAGGTTAAAGTAACCAAAGTCTGAATTCCTGGCCACTATAAAAGCATTTACTTCTTTTGTGTTGGGTTTTTCTCTATGGTTAATCCTATTTGGAGCAATCCCTGAGCTCAATACAATAGCAAAGTATTTCCCCAAAATGATGATGAAAATTTGACTATTGGAAATTAGTCTTGTTGAGACCAGCCAAGCAATAAGAAACAGGAGCAGGCAAAACTGCAGACCAGGGGAGGGTGCTTGGACTGCGAGGGAAGAAGAAAATCAAACCCCTATCAGAAGAAATCCCATTAGGGAAAAACAAGAGTCTGAAAAAAGGTAACAGGCCTGAGAAGAATGATGAGGATACTTGGGAAGAACCTCAGGACACCAGAGAAAAAAGGTTGAGCTGTTGAGGAAAGACTCAGAGAACTTAAAAGGAGAGGCCTGGGGCTAATCTTTCTGCTGTTTTTATTTTTTCCCGTTTGTTTATTTGCTACAATTCAGATTTTAGAGCAATTAGTAAAATATCATGCAAATATTCCCTGTGTGACTGCACATGAATAACTTTAATTTTGCTAAACATTTGTCTCGTTCCAAAATACATCTGCTGTTTGCATTAAGATAATCTGCTGAAATATTGGGAAGTAAATTACAGTTTTTATAAGATATTTATGAAACATCTTCTTATTTGTATACTAAATATCTTTGACTATCTCAGCCTATTTTTTTGGCTGACGTTTGCCTTCCCCAGGAGCATCCATGCCCTGTTTCAATTACAGACTGGGCTAAGTACCATCTTGTGGAAAAGCTCCAATTGGCTGGGAATGGCTCAGTGTACACTCATAACAGGCTGAGGGAGTAGTACTTTATCTGCCAGCAGCCTATGACATGAAATGAAAAAAATCCAACCCAAAAACAAAATACACGGTTGCACACGTGCACAAATTACATGGTTTTGTAGAAATTCTGACACGACACCACAGGAGTATGTGTCCCTCCACTGGGATGCTTCTATAAATGCCCTCATGGAGAAACAACAATTAGGCTTGGATGCTGCTCCCAGTCCCTGCTTGGTGAACACACGGCATACAGGGAAGAAAATTAAAACCATTTTTTAGTGTTTCATCCTCTTAGGGTTGTTCCAGTCTCTTTTCATGCAGAGAAGTCCTAGGGATTGGTTTGTATTGCCGCAGCCCGGCTGAGTTTGTGTGTAGCTCTGTTTCCAAGTTTTCAAAGGAGATGTGAAAAATCAGGTTATTTCTTACCTTCCAGCACTGACTTTTGGGGCAGGACTTAAGGGATGCCCCCAAGAGGGCACAGGGTAGTTGAAGAAGGTGGAGGATAACAAGCAGCCAGATCTGTGTGCTGCAGGAATTGGAGAATGTTGATGCTGTACAGTCAGAGACATAACTGCAGTAGCTTCAAGTCTGGGTAGAGCTGTTGGAACTCAGGGCGTGCAATGAAACCCTCCTGAGATGCAGATAAATCCTAGATCTCTGTCATAGCTTGTTCTATGCAGAATCTGTTTTGCTGGCAGCCCCCAAAATACTTCATGAAAATTAGCTAATGTAGCTGCATGGGCTGCAGCTATGTGAGCATGGACACATCAGTAAAATTAAAAGTTATGCCTATGTATCCCTTAAAACCCAGCCTGGACATCTCAGGAGCTGCCACAGCCCCACAGCAATATGTAACTGTGCTCTGTGCTGTCTAGGAAGCCACCAAGGAGTTTTTGACCCTCCAAATTTCTTTAACTGTCTGAGACTTCGTGCCCATTCATTGATAGTGACTTAGTATGGATAGTGACTTGTCCAGACACACAGTGTTTCTGGCTTGGAGGGTTCTGAGGGTTCAGTTCAGAGGTGCTGGCAGTGGAATTTAGATGTGCAAATCAGATTAGCGGTGTCTCTCATTCCATTCAAAGCTGCTCCCTCTCTACTCGACAGGTTAAAATTGAATGTCCATTTTAAAAGCAAATTAACTGAAAGGATAAGAAGAGGAAGCCAGAGGCACAGGGGTTTGCATTTAGATGATCTAAATTCTGGATGAAGAAGTCTGGGAAAGAGATAAGGAGATTGACACTTCAACACCACTTGTCATCTTAACTCACAAATTCCACTTTGGTTTGCTATTAACATTACCTACATGGAGTCTAGCCTTAAAAATAATAAAAGAATGGTATGACCTGACTCATCCTTCTCTTGCTTGGACCCCACACAGCAGCTGTAACACTGCTTGTTTGATCACACTTTAGATTGGCCAAGGAGCCCTGAATTGATGTAAGAGGGCAGGGAAGCAAGTAGGAGGAGGTTGTATCATCATGGATCATTCCTCTGATTCTCACAGTAAAACATCAACAGCCTGTGGCTGCATGGCCAGGCTCAGGCTGCCTCACCAAGGTCTGTTGGTACCCACACACCGTGCTGAGCCCTGCCTGCTGTCCCAGCTCCATGGAGCCAAGGGCTCTGGCAGGGACCACACTGGCAATTGTGCAACCCTGCTCAGCCACAGATGTCCCCTGGCACCAGCAGCACAATAGTGGGCCTGTTGGTAAACGGGAATTGTTTCCCTGCCACAATAGGGCTCTGGATGAAATCATTCCCTGATACCAGGCAGCCTTGACGTGCCTCCTCTGCTCCCCACCCTGGTTGAGTTGGTAGCGCCTTCCTGCTCCCTGTGGGCCACAAGTCTCTCATAAAATGACAACACAATAAAACAAAATAATAATGGAATCCATGTAAGGCTTGATGTCTTCAATGCTTCTAAGAAAAAGTGCCAGGGGAGTTTCACCTGAACAGAGGCAGCAGACTCCCAGCACTGGAAAAGATTTTTTAAGAGGAGGAGAAAGATCATTTTTGAAGCTCTGGATGCCAGCATCCATCTCACACATCCTCAGCTGTACACCTACATAGGAAAAAAGCAGGTAGTGACAGGAAATGAATCCCTGGGTCTGGCAGATGTATATGGAGTTAAGCTCACCTTAACATCTAGGGGCTGCCTGAGAAGGGAGATGACTGCTAACAGCCCCATTGCAGAGGCTTTGGCAAGGCTGGCCTGCTCCCAGCATCTCCCTTCCTGGTGGCATTGGGGACCATCAGGCTCTAGCAGAACATTTTGTGGTCAGAGTAATTGCATTGTGTTGTCTTAAAACTGCCGAGGCGTGGCCCTAAATAAAACCAGAGCCCCGGTCTCACTCCAGGCACAGCAGCCCCCAGCTCCCTGTGCATGCAGTCTGATGCACAGCCCAGTCCAACCCTGCTGCCCTGCTTTTATTTCAGTCATATGGTTATTAATGAACTTTTAATTGCATAGAGGGAAAAAAGATAAACATATGATTTGGGACAAATACATACATGTCACTCTCTCTCATATCCCTCTGTGTTTTGGTGTCCTAGAATCCACATGCACCATTTAATTATTTGTGCTGGCAGCGCCAGAAGAACCTACCATTTATTTATATGCTTAAATTAACTGCAGATGTGACTGTGCTTTTTCCTTCATTCTTTCTTTCCTTCACTGTTGGCATTTCTGACTTCTCCAGGATGTCCCCCCCCACCCCCTTATTCAATGAAGGCATCTGAAAAGTGTTGGGAAATGGCCTACTGATCCCTCTCTAGTGCTGTCCACAGGGATGGCCGTCCCACATCACTCTCACAGGACTGTGCTATTCTCCCGCTCAAAAGCAAGAACTTGATAAATTAAGACCTCAAACATCAGGAACTGAGGGGAAAAGGAAAATTTCCTGTGCCCAGGAGAGCTCCTCTGGTAAAGGAATTCCCGCAGCTGAGACCTCACAACTCATAGCACCTGTGGGCACGTACTGGAGGATCTAACACAGGGAAGGAGAATCATGCTGTTTCCTGAGAAACCCAAAACAATTTTTGTCCCTGCCAACAAGCTACTCCTTTTTTTTTACTTTTGGAGCTTGTAAAATATTGAAGTGATCTCTGCTTTTCATTTTTTGAGGGGAAGGGACTGTATGGAGCATCTAAGCTGGGCTTTGGCAAAACCGACTGCCTGACTATCACTGTGACTTGCTTGCATCAGCCTTGTTTGTGGTTTGGGTTTATCCCTGTGAAAATCAGGCTCAGCATTAGTTTTCAGCATTAGCCAGGTGACACTGTGAAGTCAGAGATGCTTGTTTGACTTTCAGAAATGCTATCAATTTTTGCATTATTATTTTTCCACCCAGCATCATGTTTTTTTTCTTGAATAGAGTTTGCATAAGCACGGTACCAGCCGCTTCAAGCAGCATGCCAACAATTGCCACCAGAAATCAGTAAAAATATTGCTCTACTCCTTTTGTCAGGAGAAGGCAATCTCTTTCTGCTTTACCTGGAAAACAATCACCAAGACTACGTATCCCTGGGAAGAAACTTAACACTGCACCCAGAAAATGCACTTCAGATTCTTTTGGCCAGAGGCTGATGTTTCCTAGTACCATTCTAGGAGGCTTAAATTATGTGATAATAAATGGAGTAGAAGTATTAAGGAGGTAGGATGGTTAAGAGGTAAGGAAGCGATGATTCATTTTTAAACTTCCAAACGTACCTAGAGCTGGTGTTCACATGTTGAAACCACATTTGCTGCTGGAGAGCTGGAATGTGAGTGGTGCTGGGAGTGTCAGGTGCTGGCTGCACCACCCCGCCAAGGCAGCGCAGACACTTTTCAAGGCCAAACACCATCTCTCTAAGGGCATTTCCAAGCACCATTTGTAGAACTCCTCTTGGGGAGGCTGGTCACAACATGACTGACACAGTCTCTTTAAAATGACGCACATATGAGTAGGATAACTTGGTTACTCTGATTCACTTTGTAGCAATTATCCATTCTGAACACTATGAAATCTGATTCATCCTAAATTAGGTGAAAAGGTAAAACATCCATGAAACTGTTTCACCTATACATTTGTGTACATACAAAGGCTCAAGATGTATTTAAATATGTATATTTATTATATTTTTTTAGTTATCTACATTTAGTTTTATCTTTCTTATATTTTGTTTTTCACATAAAAATGCACAGAAGCCTAAGCATATATACATATGTATGCATGCATACAAAGGCATAGCATGTATATTCAACAATATGCAGTGTGTCTATAAATATATATGTATACATATATGCATATATGTATATACGGATTTACACAGACATATATAAATGTACTTGTGTGTCTCTACCTATCCATATGTATGGGCACATGCTGGGTGTATAAAATGACTGACTACTAAAGCACTGTTCCAAGGCACATTGAGTCCCATGACACAGACTATGAGCCTTCACAACAGCTCCCAGGCTAGACATGCAAGCAAGTCCACTGCGACATAACAGCACTCTCCCTCTTGCACATTATGAGCTGCTTTCATTAAAATTCAACAAATTTTTAAAGAGGTTTTTTTTTGAAGCCACTATTCATGAGCCTTATTCCTCCCCTGCTCTCAGTAAACCCATTGTCCTCTCTGCCTGGCCACCAGGTTCTCCCTTGGCAAGGGCAGCATAACCAAACCAGATTTGGTTATTTGGTATAAAGCACTGATTGCTGGCTTTATTGCCATTGAGCTGGCATACCCAGAGGACCTGAAATATTTTAAAATTATCTCTAAAATTACTTCTTATGTCCTATTCCATAGCAGGCACATTGTAAAGAGCACGCAGGTTCCTCAGCAGTTCACTGAGCCAGCTGAACTGCATATATTTTTTGTGAGTTTTGAACATATAAAATAGCCTGTCTGCTTGTTGATGATGGCCCTGCTCTGCAATGTTTTGGCACCTCCCCAGTGTGGCTGTGCTCACCCAAGGGCCGTGCTCCGGCTGCATGCCTCACTGCTGGGAAAAGTGCCTGAGGCTGCAGGGGACAGGGTCCCGGCCCGCAGCGCTGCAAGGCACTGCAGTGCCATTTTGAATTAAAATATTTATTCCTGACATCTTGCAAGAGAGGAGGAAAAAAAAAAAAGCAAAAGCTGGCCACAATTCAAAGTCTTTGCAAAGTCACTGGGAATCTTCCAAAAGGCTTCAGTGAGAGCCGGATTAGCTCCCTTCAAATATACATAAAATTTGTTGTCTTTTGCATATCAAAGTGATGAAGCCTCTGCTCTCTTCAGCTATAACTTTTAAGTGTGCTATGAACAGAGCATAATCTGTCCCCCCCAAAAAAAGTCATTGACAAGGAAGAGTAGCTCAAATGCTGAGACAAACTTGGCCATGTTCCTGCAGCAAGAGCAGGATAATAAAGATGTGGTCTCTAGATGCCATCAATAATGTGATTTGGACACTTGTTCAAAAACTCTTGCTATGTCTCTGCTGTTGTTTATTCTGATAAACCCTTCCTCATCCTCTCCTCTCCCCCTCGCCCTCCCTCCCACATGTGCAAGGATGCCATATGACAGCCAGGCTGCAGAGGGCTGGAACACCTCTAGATTTCTCCCAGCTGCAGTAGCAGACACAAAAGAATCCACAAAAGTGGAAAAAATTAAAATGGCAAAAGGAAAACTTCCTAAGTCATGGTGCTTGTTGAATTGAGGGTCTTCACACAACTCCACTTCCAGCTTCACTACCCTTCTATTCTCCATAAACTCAGTCAAGTCTCTGTAGATCAGATATGACTTTACCTAATATGTAATTTCTGTGGATCTTTCTGCATCCCTCCTCTCCTCTGGGGAGTTTTTCACTGACACCTGTGTATCCCATTAATATATTAGGTCTGAAAATCTGGTTAATAATTAAACTGATGAGACAACCTATTAAAAGGACCTGAATGCAGCCAGATCACCCACTGCCCCATGAGCTTCTCATGACCAGAAGGAGCAGTGACAAAAAAGTGATAAAAAACATGGACCACTCCGAATCCTATTTTCTCAGAAATTTGACCACACATTGTCTCAATTACATGCAAGGAACCCGTATGCTGCTCCAGAAAAAGCATATTCATTAAATGGGGGTTTAGGATTGAACCAAAAAAGTCAATGCTGGAGAGGAGTGAGGCTCCTGAGGTTTCCCTGGTCTGGCCACATCCAGGCCGTGGGGTGATATACAACAGAGTGGTGAAATCAGAGCAGAAGATATGCTCATATATACATGAACACACATGTACACATAAAATCCCACTGTGAATCTATGAAAACCCTGAAGATGAGCACAGGCTGGTCTTCATTAACATTTGGACAGAAAAAAATCTGCTTCCTTGTCTTATTTCTGGACACTGAAAAACATCAGCACTTTTTTTGCAACTTCTTGAAATATTTTCAGCATGTGCCTGGCCCAGCTTTTCTGTGCACCCAGGGAATTATTGAAATACAGAAGACTGATGGAGCTGCTGGAGAGAGCAGTGGCATGGTTATGCCCAGACCAGCAAACAGAAGAGCTTTTCCAGTGCATGCTGAAAATTCAGATTCTGTCCAAGTCTTTGGAGAGCAGATGTCAATTATGAATCACGTGATTACTCTGCCATATTTTTCTGGGTTATGCTCATTGACTTAGATAAGGTATCATTTTTCACCTACAAAATATGCTGCATATACAATAAATAATATGCACAGTACCATAATAAATATTCAGTATATATGGTGTGTGCATTATAGTGATCCTGGTAGAGTTATAGCAGAACAGTCAAGGCTGAATTGGCATTTTCATTATAAAGGCTGATAATTCAAGATCAGTAGCAAAAGACAATGAAATACCATCTGCTCTCACACAAACAGCTTTTACAGAGGGGTTTTAAGGTCTTGATGCAAGCAGTTCTGCAGAGAGATAAAAATGAGAGAGCTCCTGAGACACTGTCTCTCACTGCCAAAACCTTTCATCTGATTTTGCTCCCACTTAGATGGCAGCTGATGCTTTTCCTAAATCTCCGACTTCTGGAGCCAGAAGATATTGTGACCACTAGTGCTCCCATAGGAGATATAAAGAAGTGTTTCCTAGACTTACTGCCACAATAAAAAAGCTTGTAAATGCAAACTCTGCAGCTCACCAACCAATACATAGATGGGGTTAAATAGTCCTCTCTGCCATGCCTGGACTTCTCAACACTGAGGAGCAGAAACACACCCTCAGCACCTGCTGAAGGCTAGGATGGTGTGGGCTGGGGCGGGTGATGACTTCTTCCAGTGGTACCAAGTTCAGTAACTGAGCCACTGTAACCATTTCACAATGTCACATATTTCCAAAGATCTGGCCTCTTTGAACTGAGAATTACTATCTCTCTTTAATGCCATTTTTTTGGTAGCTTGTATGTGTGGCATGACAAGAACTCAATTAAATACTGCTGACCCAAACATATCACTAGCTTACACAAAGCCATTTTGGTAGCCTCAAGGCAGCTATTTTATTCTCTTTCAACTTCTTTGTGATGGCTGCTGCCCTTCAGGTGGAGGTTGCACAGGAATGGCTTCATCTCAGTAGAAGTTTCTGGAGCATTGCCTGGAGGTGTTCAAAATGGGGCTCGATGGACCCAGGTGAGCAGCTTTGCTGGGGAGGAGGGACAGGGGGTGTTTTCCACCAGAAGGTATTAAAGAAGAAGTGGGAGTCCTGGTGGTGGGTGACGACTTCTTATTTTAGCACATCTGCTTGCAGAGGGCATGTCTGTTTACACCTTGAACTAATCACAGTGACAACTAGCAGTGAAAACCTGGATGCGGGAAAATCCATGGGAATTTTGCCCAGACTTTTCCCTTGAGCTGTTGGACTCCTGGTTCAAATGTATTTCTTCCAGTATATGGTACCTTTCCCTCCAACAACCAGATTTATGCAGACTTTTTAGCTCAAACCCGGGAGGCACCTAAGCATCTTCCCCCCAGTTCCTAGGGCAATAAAAGGATGTTGATGCTGCAGGGTGCAAATGCAGGTGAGTGGAAAAACCCACCTGTGACCATGTAACAGCTCCCCACCCATCCTGACATGTCTAACAGGTGAGTTTGCCCATGTTGTAATTCCCTGCTTTGCTGGCTGGCTCTGAATTGATGATAAGTATTATTCACTCATCATCACAGCCACAGTTCCGCAGCCCTTGAGCCTGTTTCCAGAAGAAGCTGTCATAGACAATAAACACCAAAGTAACCCCACTTCCAATTTAATTGTTTTCTCAAAATATCACTAGCAATTAGACTATATTAGCAACAGATTGTTTGCAGTAGCTCATTCTCTCAGTCAAAACTGGTTTCTTTCTCTTTTACAATCACACAAAACATCTGAAACTAGAAAGTACCTAGGGTGGTGGTTTGGTTTCTTTTGCTTTGAGTCAGAATCAAGTAAACAACTGACATTACTTCTACAAAAGCCAAAATATCTGAAAAACAGAGGATAAAAATATGGGATGGCTGGGATTTTTTAAATGTTTACAAATTTATTGTGAAAGTTTTAAGAAAATACAGTGACAGCACTGCCTGCAGTACAGTAGGAAATGACAGTCAATAAATAAAACTAAAGGACTGTGCAATAAATAAATACAAGACTAATATAATATGTTTGCAGCAGGCTGATCAGTTTTAAATCCTTTGCCTAAGGCTGACTTTTACAATAAACAAACCACGCCTATATGTTTTTCTCTATTGGTGCTGGATGAGCCCAGTTATTTATGGTTGGGCTCATCTTCTATCCATGAGATCTTTGCCCATCTCAGTGTTTTTCCCCTTTAAAAAAAACAAGATAAAACCCCAAGCAGAGAGTAATCCCACCCAGAGGTAAGGCGCACCTACTCTCTTACTGACGTAGCATTTAGGCTTCACGGAGATCATAGAGCCATGGCATGTGTACTCCCACAGAGCCTTCATTATTTCCTCCACATGCCCTCTGCTGTGCTATGTGTGTCAAACTGTGTCCCATGGTGTCTCTGGAGATTTTTTTCCAAGGCCAGATTAGCCAAGTGACCACAATCTTTTTATTAACTTTGGTGAAAAACATTAGCCCTTTCTTTTAGGCAGCGCTGCATGGTCGAGGGGTCTTGGATGGCTCCAGACAAACGTCTGCAAAACCATCTCTGGCTCAGTGGCTGTGATCATGGGCTAGGTAATTTGTTTGATTAGAGCATCTGTCTAGGACAAAGAAAGTGTAGTGGAGTGAGTCAGGCTCTGGTCTCATTTACAGGTCTGGAGATGCATGGAGAAGCTATTACAAGTGACCTGTGACCTGGCCCACCCTCAGGTGAAACGGCTTTGCCCAGTCACCTCCTGTTAGCCTCAGCCAAATGATAGGCTTCGGGGAGCCCAGGACGCACCCATGGTTCATCAGACAGACAATATCAGACCCACCAGCCCAGCCCCGAGCTATGCAGATGCAAAAGCAGATGAATTTTTTAAAAAAATAATGGGCTTTCAAACTTAATATGGCGATAGTGTTACTTACAACAAATCTGTCTGCAGTTTTGGGGCTGCGGAGATAAAAGCCCTTAGGAAAAATGTCAGTGCCTTGAGTTTATTTATATGTAAGGTAACCATGAAAAATGTCGGCATACCACTAATTGTAGGGCATATTATTCTGCACAAGTTGTTTTCCACATTAGCACAGTTGTTAAAATGCAGTTTTTCCTCAGGAATATTATAACTTTATCTTCTATAATTATAAATGTGGATGTTGCTGAGGTACTATATACATTGAAGAAGAAATGTAAAAAATGGGCATTATAAGGTAGAAAACAAATATAATTTAAAATGCAATGTAGTAATTACAAGTAACATGTTTGGGAAGTGGAGACCCACGGATAAACTAGGAAAGCAGCTAACGTCATGTTAGTTCCTGGCTTTAGATTTGTATGCCTTCTAACTTCAAATCTCTCCCATGGTTTTTCACTCAAACCACCTAACTAGGACCAGTTGGCAAGGCAAACGTTTATGAGCAGCAGCACATTAATCTGCCCCATGCAGTCATATTAGTGTAAAAGCAATTTTTCTATGAGCAACTAAACACAGAAAGCTGGAATGCAATGGCACAATGGAGTTATCATACAGCAAATGTTTAATGAAAGATGATGCAAGAACATCTTTTGATAGGGGAGGGAATACTGCCTTGAGAAATGTCTGGCAAATAAAACCGGGCATTTTCCTTACGGTGTGAAGAGGAAAATTTAGATGTGATTTGGTCATGTGGAGCAAATTCTCAGCTTGCCTGGGAGTCAAAGTTTTCTCAAGAAAGTTATCACTGAGAGTGGGACTGTGGTGGTGACAGCAGCTTCCGAAGCAGCGGGTGCACGGGCTCTTCCCATTGCTTCCACCTCTTCCTTCACATTGCAAGCATTCCGAGTATGGTGCCTGCACAACACAGAAACATGGATGAACACATACAAAAATTTACATACTGGGACCAGGAATCAGTTTCTTTCCTCAGGGAGGAACCATTTAATAATGGCACAGGAAAGCACTTGGTAGCATTTCAAGGTTTTTGGGTTTCGTTTTATTTGCTGACTCCTGATATTCATACCAAAAAAACAGATCACACCATCCTGAGTTTAAAAGACAGTAACACCAAATTTCCACTAATATCTTGGCAGGGGCCAAGTAGAAACATATTTGTCATACCACTACTGTTCACCTGAACTTATCAGGAAAAGCTCTGTTGCTGGGCATTATTAGAAACCAGTCAGGTATAAAAAATACCTGGTAAGTTCAGGAGGTTTGTCAACAAAAATCCTGAAACATTTCATTGCATCTCCCCCTTTTCCATCCGCCCCTCCCTGTTCCATCTCTCATCTACTACAGCCTTCTTTTTTTTCCCTTATTTTTCTCCTTCAAGGATTCTTACTGCCCTCTAAAGGCTCCTGATACTTCAATTTCCTTTCTCCTTCCATTGCATTTCCCCCCATGTCCATCCTTTTTTCCCCTCTTCTCCAGGTTTTGGCCATATCCTGTTTTGCTGAACGGTGCAAATGAAACACTCCAACTCTTTTACTTTTTCACTCAGGGATATCTGTGGCTAACAAGAAAGCTGGACCATGATGTACCCTGAGAGTGAATCAGAAAAACAAGGTGAGAGTCCATTGAAAGACTGGGACTTCATGGTACCAATTTGCCTAAATTGTTTTTTCCTGAAACTAGGCATGCTAATGTGCTCCTTCTCATTTCCTCCAAGCACACTTATCATTCTTTAGACCTCCTCAGACCTAACAACACAGAGGCTCTATTACAGATGAAAATTTCCAACAGGCACAACTCTGCCAGAGCTTTCCATCCCAAAGTGCATAACCCTTAAAAGTCATCATCTCAAAGGGCTGGAGGGGATTTCCAGAGGTAAATAGTGCCGTCCCTGGCCCATGGCACCTGTGTCATTCCTGACAGAATGCTTATCTTTGGAGTTTTAAGGCCTTCAGTGCTGGAAATGCTGCCACCTCCCCAGGCAATGTCTTGCAGTGCATCGCTGTTCTTATCACAAGAGGGTTTTAACCTGAATCTTACTGCAATTTAAGCTCATTACTTCTTGTCCTATCTTCAAGAGGCTTGGAGGTCTAATTATTCTCTTCCTCTTTGCAGCAGTCCTTTACATTTTTGAGGATTGTTTTGTTGACACAGACACTTCTCTGTGCCAAAAGCACCATCTGAGGAGAGGTTTATTTCTCCATTGCTGAGGCCAGCATACTTTTGGTTATAACGTCCACTGGACACACTTCTGTTGTACATTCACGTTACAAAATGAACTGAAAACCGAAATGAAACCCCATTGAAAAGCTCACATTATGGGAATTTATACTCCCTCTTTGCTGTGCCTTAAAATACAAACAAGACTACTTTTGACTTATGTGTAATTGAAATAAAAACAAGCAGACATAGCTTTGCCAAATGCCAGAGCTGAATACTCTTCATTTAGGACCCTGGGAATTATCATCTAGACTTAAAAATAATAAAATTTCAATGATACATATGAAGCTCTTTGTAATTGCCATCTGGGCTAGGTTCTCTCAGAGCTTGACCTGGGCTTCTATTCACTTCAGCCAACTATTCATGCACCAGAAAATTAGATGTCTTGTCATTTGCTGTGGGCTAATGGGTATGGAAAAGCCAACACATTTATTTAAGGTGGCATAAATGACTCCCTGGAAATGCCCTTTTTTTTTCTCCTAAAAGAGTGCCTAAGCATTAAAGGCTTTCAGAACAAAAAAACACAGTGGAGCAGTGTATATTTTCATAGACTTTCTCCCCAGCGAAGCAGCATCTTCCCTGTTGGTACACTTGCTTGATTCAGACAAAAGCTGGAATCCTCACATCATCTCACATCTCCAAGGTCTTTAATAAAGATGACAAACATTAAAATACCCATGACAAATTCACGAAGAGTTCAACAGTTTCTACAGAATACTGCATTTCTTATTGCTTTAAAGTAATTCAGATTTAAAAAGCCATGTTCATTTCAGTGGTGCTCAGCCATTGAATGTCATTGACTCAGGCATATGTTCCTGTCAAGGAGCAGCCTGATGATTATTTTTTAGCTTCTACAGGCACTTTCTTCTTACAGCACAGTTTTAGGAGCTACAACCTTTATAATATGAAGTTGCCTATATTTCACAAGAGAAATGGCTATACATCTGCTTTATTGATGCCCAAATTCTGGTTGACTTTCTTCATCAATACTGAGTTAGAATATGCTGCCTGGTCTCGAGTGTGATGGACAAGTTCAGCACACATTTAAAGGTGGCTCTTTCAGAGAGCCTCGAAAGCCAGATAATTTTGAGGCCACAGGTTTGACCTAAGGTTCTTGGGGAAAAAAAATAAAAAGATGCATGGAGAAAAAGGAGATAAAATTCCCACATACCAGCTCTGGTGGGAGTGAGGAAATAATGAACTAACTGGCTCAGGAATTAGGGCTTTGAGAATGGTTAAGTATTGAAAACAGTCCTCATCATACAGGAAATCTTTCCCCAGTTATTTTGTTTTGGAAAACAGCAACTGCTTCTTCTGAAGTTGTAGTCAGGTGGTTGTATTCACTAATAACCATTGAACATATCTGCATGAACTTGTCTGCTTGTTTTTTGAGAAAATTTATGTAATATTTTCTGATGTGTACAGGATCCTTATGGAGACAAGTAGGGTAAGTACAACCCTAAGTGTCAAAATGCCCAATTTTTACCAAAATGGCTTTCATCAACTCAAGAAGAAGGTTGTCCCTGTCCTCTCAATGAAGTTAAAATGTTAACAAGAGAGTCTTACAGCAAAGTGACAGGGCTCAGGAGCTTGCTGTTAGTGAAAGGTTCCCAAAATATGTCTAGTCATTTCAAACTAATACCATGTTTGAACTTAGCAATCTGCTCTTGGGCTTTCCACAGTGGTAAAATTAGTCGGATAAACTTTCTTCTCAACAGATTTCCTTGATGCAAAAGCAAGCCAGAAAGTAATATTTAATATTTATATAAAATATAAATATATTTCTTTTTGGTCATATTTCTTTATACTGTGCTATCATGATGCAAGAAGAAAAATCTTCTGCTTCAGAAGATACTGCTTGGATTCCAGACCTCCCTGGGTTTTTTAGGAAAAATCCACTGGGGAAGATACTGGAACAAGAGGATAAAAGGGTAACAACAGTTTTGCTAAACTGCGGGTGTAGCCAGGCCATAATAGCTCCTTAGCTATGGGGTTATTGAGGCAGGGCTGATAGTTTGCTGCATCTTGTAGGAATAAAACAAGCAGCTTTGATTTTCTTGCCCAATGTATGCACCGCACCCTTTGAAACCCAATCCAACTAAATGAAAAGGTTTGGATGTATTGCCATTTAATAATTGCCTCCTGCTCAGTGAGAAGTGAAGCTTTTTCTTCCCTTTCTTCCCTTTCCTGCACAACAAATTCTCACTAGGATTTTTTTTCCACTACAGACAGCAAACATAATTATACAACAGATCAGAACAGCTTACATAATGCCCTTTATAGAAACCTGCCTTACCTCAGAGGCATATTAGCATTTCTTATGGGTTTAAGGGGTGAGGGATTAATTACAGATTTTCAAAATATGCCTAATTACATATTTACTGGTAGAATAAATAATTCACATTTCATAACTTGCCATGAAATGACTACTTTCTTTTGAAGATTAAAAATTTGAGGCTTGAGGAATGTTAAAGTTCAAATTCTGAATAAAGTCTCCTAATCCTTTATAGATCTGCATTTTACTCACATGAAAAACACAGCAGAAAGCCACTCTTTCACCTGAATGACTTGTAGACCCCTTGAAATTTCTCTCTTGGCAATCTATCAAACAAAAAGAGCAAAACATTAAAAATGTGATTTGTTCATTTACTTTGGCACTTGGATAGATCATGTAGGATTTCAGGAAGCAGATAAATTACTTGAAAGCATGAGTTCCCCTGAGTGTTGGCTTTTGCATTGGGACCAGCAGCATCTTTTAGTAGAGGATGGTGTGGACAGTGGATTGTAGCCTCCTCCCAAGGCCAGGGTGGGAGCTGCTGCTCTGCTGTGCCTGCCAGTGGCAACTGAGGACTCCTCACATCCTTGCAAGCCAGTGTGCCTTTAAATGCTTCATGGCATTGGATCATTTGGAAGCATAAATCAACTTGCCCCTTTCCTGACCTGCGCTAACATAGAGCCAGTGGTTTCCTTTCTTGTATTTTATTTTAGCCAGAGTTAGCAAGAAGAATATCCCTGTAGCATTTAGGGAATATACAAATTATTACAGAAGGGTAAATAACTGCCTTCAGAAAGGCAATAACTGTTTCTGAACATTTTATTTATTAAAATAAAGCAAAAGAAAACAAACTGCCCTCTACAAGAGTAAGTACCATGTTTAATAGCAACAGATGAAGGAAGGAAGGAAGGAACATCTCACTGTCGAGTATGACTGGTCTTGATTCAGAGTTTAATGGACTTATAAAGGAGGAAAATGGTCCAGTATTGCTTCTATGTGTATATCCCCACCTGTCCTTGTATGTTGTGGGAAGTGGAAAGGGTAGAAGAAGCTTAAATCAAAAGAAGTGTAGAATATGGAGAGCAAGAGATCTGGCTAATTTATTCCCGGTCATCCCACAACAGAGCAGCTATCTAAGAGATACATAGAGTTCTCCTGGCCAGCTCATGCTTTCATCTACTTAGTTCTCCAGATTTGTGAAGGTACTTATAATAAAGTCAAAATACCTTTTAAAAGCAAAGATATACAGGGAATAGTCATAGTATGCAGCAATGGAGCCTACCTATCCAAATGTCAACATTCCAGGAAACAAGGAAATAAACACTGGTGAATAGAATGGACATACTTGTGATTAATTTGTAAACATAAGTCCATGTGTTGGACAGGTATATGAAAATAGCAACCTGCTATTCAGCATTTTAACTCTTCAAGGGAAGAGCTAGGTATAAAGCAGCATATAAACCAAAACAACCCAAAGCTTGGTGAGACTCCAGTACCAGTTCAGTGTTTTCTTTTTGTGCCACCATGTGTAAGCTTAACCTTTCTTTGCCACACTTCCTTTACAATTCTTTCCACCATAAAAGCTAAAATGATAGTGTACAGACAAGTTATTGATTTAATTGAAGGGGATGGAAAAGTAGAAACCCACTCACATAACCAATTTGGGAATAGGAATGCTATTTTGATTTTGAAGACAAGGGTCTACATTTTCATACACTTTACACATTTTTCAGTAGTCTAAAATCTAAAGGCCTGTGGGGAAAAAAAAGGTTGTTTTTTTCTTAGAATAATGCCTTACTTTCAGTCCTGCTTTCAATAATAGTTTACATGTCAATGTATACTTTAAAGCAGGAGAAAATATTCTGGAAAAGCACTGATAAGATTGGCTAAACCTACAGAGGTGACTTTACTGTAAAATTTTGTCTCTCAAAATTTTCCCCTTTCCCAGAAAAAAGCCCACACATTTGATCAACAAGGAGCTGCTCTTTTATTAATAATTGCATATCAGCAATATTTAAGTGTAAATTTAAGGTCTAAATTATTCAAGGTAAAATACTTAACATCATCAAATTGGAGAAGGCAGTCAGCGGTATGTGGTGGAAGATGAGGGGCAGATGAGCATCCTTAAGTATAACTACAAGCAGTGAACAACATTGAACAAATTTATGAATGTAATGCAAGCCATTTAAAAAGTGTTCTCCCTCTCTCACCCACACAATATTAATTACCTGTGCCAGCTTTTGCTAATTCATTTTCCTTTCAGCTCAATAAAGGAACATGGTGTTCAAAACAAGTAGTGTGAAGACACAGCATTAAGTAGCCATGGATACTCCAAAACTGCACTTTTTTGGGCAGGGGGGCTGGAGTGGGGAGAGAAAGAATAACACCTATAAGTTATGCTTCCAACTCAGTTTCATTCACTGAGTCATGTAAATAAATATCCAGCCAGTTTGGTCCCCATCCCACAGCCTCAGCACAGCAGCTCTAATTACTCATCTATAAACAATGCAGACAAGCCATCGCTCACCGCCGCACTACACCTCGTAGCCACACGCTTTGTATCCTACCTGGGTAAATATTAAAGTGAATATAATCGCCTATATTTTAAGGGTAAAGTTATCTGCAAAGCCCAGTGATTCATGAGCTCCCCGAATGTACATAAAGTGCTTTAGTGAAAGCATTTCCTAAGGGCCTGATCCAGTCATGTTTCTCAAACCCTCCGCAGCTGCCTAGACTGGAACAGAAAGGTCATTCAGCCACTGAAGGCCAATCCATCACTCCTATTAAAAAAGAAAATACCTAAACTGCTCCACAGGTTCAATTTGTGGACCTGATGGGGAGATACTGAAAGAACAGCCAAGGTCTCCTTCCCCAGGGGGATGAGGGCCAACACAGAGCCTGTACCCTTCCTGGGGTTCTTTTTGAGGATATGAGTAGGAAGCCAGAGGATCCTAGGAAAATTCCAGCCTTGAAATACATCTGTTGTCATCCTTTTGTTTTCACGTGCCTGTGCTGCAATGCAAAGATCTGTTGTGCTCTTCCTACACCATGACTTTTCTCTCTGCTTGCCTCCTTTCAGTGTCAAGGGGTTTGCATATGGAAAATACGGAGTTCAGGTCAGTCCCATGATAGGAAAAGCCATCGCTCAACCCAAAAAACTACAACTTCAGGATGGAGGATCTCCCTTTCTCCAGGCTACATGTGGCCACCATGTAGACATGCATGCCTCAGGAGAGTCCCATGGTCATACTGAGGATGGGTGCTGCTGTCACCTCTGTGGAGATTTCCAGGCCACAGCTGGCCTGTTGGGAATTGTTCCCCCACCAGGGAAACACGCACCCCTCTATCACCCCTTTAGCAATGGTACACCAAGCTGTAAAATATCCCTATTCCTTGGGGATTCCCTGCACACTGCAGACTTGGTGGGCAACTTCATCCTTATTAAGTTTGGGCAGTTGAGGCTGAGGGAACTTCTGCAGCTGTGAAAACCCGTGGGAAGTTGCACAGCCGATGAGAGTGGAGCATTTTTCCACCTTGAGCACCACCACCTCACTGAACTGCTATGGGTCAGCAGTGAAAGGGGCTGGATATCATTGCTCCAGTGAGTTCCCTGCCTTTCCAAGGTAGGGGGGAGCCAGAGCAGGGACTGACAGTGCTGCTTGAAAAATGTATTCCAGCTGGTCTCCTTAAACTGCAGGCTATGGCCCAGTTGTTTATGATCACAAATGTTCTTAAACAGACATTTCTGGGGTTTGATAGGACCTGCCTCCTCCAGACAAGAAGTTTTGGGAAAAAAAAGGAAGGGAAGGAGAAAAGAAAAAGTGACCTTCTCCTGGATCTCATCTTTTCCATTCAGATTTCAAGCACCAGAATCATTACCAAATAAAATGTCAACTTTTTTTCCCTTGTTCATTAACCTTTGATGCTTATTGTACAGCCAGTTTCAGTGCTCACAGGGGACTTGGGAGGCTCAAATCACAGGGCTTTTACTCAGGGCTTATGCGCAACTTGAACCACAGTCCAGAAAGGAGGGAGGGAAAGGGAGGGAAAAGGCTATTAGCCCAATCCTGCCTCTTCAGCGCTTTACATGTTTAATAAAGATTGAATTCAGAGAGAGGGGGAACCCCCAACTTAGTAATAATTCCCTTCACAACTTCTACTATAATTAAAAAATAGAAGCAAGGTCATGACGAGTGCTATTGAAAATAACAGACAGACCCGTAATTATAGCAGGGCCAGCTAAACCAAGGGTTAAAGGTCTCTTAATACTCTGTCAGCATTTCCACTATAACCCCTCAGTTTCAGGGGTTTACAGCTCACACATAAATATTTGCTGCAGGCCAAAAATGGCCCTTCAAGGGGTCAGCAAAAGAAGGTAAATTTTATTTACATATTTATAAAAAATGTCCTGGCTCCACAGAAGTGGCATGTCCCTCACCAGCACCACCAGGGCAATCCATCCAGATGAGGAAGACACAACAGTCACGACCATGAGAGCATAATAAAGGGGTGGGTGGAGGAGCTGGAAATACATTTTACCCAGAGAAAGTGGCTCCAAATCCACAGGAGCCCCGTACAGAGGCAACAATCTGCAAATATAGAGTATATTATAAAGCTGAATCCTTAAATAATAGGGCAATATTCATACCATGAATTATACAGATAATCACTCCCACTGTTCAGCCAAGCATGCACATAAGTCTTCAGAAGATGAAAACCTAAGGCCTTGCTATCATATTGGTTTAACTTAAATCAGTACTTTAATTGATTTATTTAAGCCAGTGCCAAACCCAGTGTGACTCCCTGATTTCTGATGAAGAGTTGCTTATTTCAGTTTAGTTTAAAAAACCCCATATCTTGATTTTTTTCCCCTAAAGCATTCCTTCCTTCCCTTTTCCTATCTGTATTTATGTGACCCTGAGTTGACATTAGTTCGGTGCTTAAGGATTAGAAATGGCAAACTGGCTATGACCTTTTCCAGGGCTCCTTTCCTTCAGGGACTGAGTTGCTGCCAGTGGTATACGGCAAGAGCAACCACTTGCTCCCCATATATACAGTTGTTTACTGCTTGGGGAACCTAAGCTGCTGCTGCCATCTCTGCAAATCCTATTTTCTTCTATAAAGTCCGCTAAAAAGTTTCTGGTGCCTAAGAAATAAAAAAAGAGAGAACTTCATAGACGCAATGTAACATCATCCAGAAATCTCAGAAAAACCACAACAACAAACAAAAAAGAATCCTGAATTAGGCAAAAAACCAGAGCACAACCCCTTTTATATTGGCATAATATATAAGCCAGACTCGTATTTTTTGGAGGTTATCACATCATTTTCCAATGTCTGCCATTAGTGATCAAAATTAAGGCTGTTTGATTTGCAGAGGGAATTTTTCCATTGCCTGCTGGTTCAACTGGACTGTCCTTCTCATGTGTCTGCATATCACCCTGGCTCTTTAGTCATGGCTTCAGGCTCAGTTTAAGGGAATGGAGGCAGAACAGCAAGAGCACTAAATGTTCTTGGATCTAGTGAAATTCATTTACTGGAGCTTTTTGATGGTCCAGAAGTGAAGAGAGGAAGACTTAAAATGATTAGCCAGGCAAACCCTTCCAGTAAGTATTATTTTCACCTGCAACTAAAAATGTCACAAAATAATAAATTTCTTTTCCTCTCTAACTTCAGTGTATTTTTCAATGTGATTCTAGAGGGTCTCTTTTTTTTTAAGTGAAATTATATTGAGGATATATAACTATTTTTTTTTAAGTTTCTAACAAAATATTTATTGTGCAAGACCCAGAAGACAAAAAAGATGCAACTATTTTTCTTGGTTTGTTTTGAGGTTATTTACTTAGGACTAAGCACCTCATTTTTCTTGTGTAGAAAAAGTAATTATGCAGTCAAAAGAATTATGACCCACATACTTCAAAACATATGAAAAATGTAAAACTTTATTACATACATTAATTTCTAACAAAAGATGTCTCCAGCATCAGTGTAACTGGTATAAGGCAGATAACTGATGTATGGTATATTTGTTGATGTTCCTCCCAAATGGGTTTTATAAAGGCAAACAAACAAATAAACAATTTCTTTCGTTATGTCTCTCTCTCTTGTATAAATTTCATCAGCCTCATACAGAGGACTGAAATCTTAGAGGAGTGACTTGTCTGTAGATTTATTTTTTTTTTATTAATGTAAAATATTCTGCTCAAGCAATCAGTTCCTCATGCTTTCCTTTTATTATCTTTCCATCTCCTGCATTTCTCCAGCCAGGCAACCCCAGCTCCTGCCCATACCACTGCTCAGGCTCAACCTCCCTACCGTGGGCAGCTCCCCCAGGCCCCTGGTTGAGGGGAGGCTGCAGAGCCAGGATTGCTCCCGACATTCCGGTCAAGCAGTTTTCTTACGTGCATTTGGAGCAGAGGTCTGTGGAGTACTGTTATTTTCTTCCCCCTCCTTTTCTCCCCCGGGCTGAATTTCTGTGAGCTGGGCAAGCTCGTTCCTACTAAATCAGCTGGGATGGGAGGCCGAGGCAGGAGTTGTAAAACCGAAGTTCACAGCATCCTTATCTTTAGCTGAGCCACTTTAACTTTCTAACTATACATCTGGGTACCATATCCAAGAGGAAAAGGATGGCCATTTAAAATGTCAAGAATAACTGCAATCAGTTCTCCTCAGTGCCTCTCTTCAAGAAACAAAACAAAATTGAAGTGTGAAAGACAGATTCAAGGTAGTCTTCTCATTTTACATGAATGAAAAAAATCAAACCTGATTTTTTTATAAATTAAAACAATGACTTAATCAAGGAGAGACCTAATCTCTTTCTAACATGTGTGTTTATGTGTCCTTGCCATTTTCAATGCAATAGTCAAAAATAAATATATAAATTTACCATGTTTAAGCAAACCTTCTATTTCATTGATAGATATGAACGCACTAGAAATCCAGAGCAAAAAGGATTCATAGCATCCAAGAAATAACACACACAAAAGCACAACTAAATACTAGCAGTTTCTATTTCAGCAGAGCTATCACACTGGTTCAGCCAAATACAATCTCCTGCACTCTGATTTAAGTGCAGACCTCCTCAAGAAAAGATCATTTCAGTATTTCACAGTGCCTTGTCAGGATTTAAGGACTTTAAGGAGAAGCTTGGCAGCTTCTCTAAGAGAAAAGGGCTCTGCTCATGTCTCCTTGTGGTCTGCTCTTGGCATGTCTGGACACCAAATGGGAAAGCTGCAGGAATGGCGTAACTAAGGCTTAAGATCTTACATTAATAATGATGATGCGGTTCATTTGTGTCTTGGTCCTCCTTTATATGGCCTGGGCTCAGCCAGGTGTACGGAAGTCTTCAAAAAGCATAGAAATCCCCAAATAAAGTTCTGGGTTTGACCTCACTAAAATCGGCGGAAGTCTGAACTTGGTGTAACCTTGAGGCCCACCTCTAATTGAAGTGTAGTATTTTGGGAACTCAGGACAAAGGGGAGGGAAAGACCTATTTTAAGTTATACCTAATACAGGAGTATCAAAGCAACCCTGATGGTTCGCAGCTTTAGTTGCAGCGAGCATACTCCAGCCCCTGAGGTTTCCTAGGGTACCTGCTACCTTTAAAATCTGAGGCCACAAGTCTCTCTGCTCTTTTTCACCTTCTTTAGCCCTCTCTCTCTCCTTCTGCTGGAAAAAACCATGGAAAAAAATATTTCAGTGTTTCAAACGTGCTCATCACAGGTATCAGGAGAAAACTGGACTAGTGCCAGGTCTCGATGGCTTGTTTGTTTGGGGGGTTGAAAACTATCCACTTCCATTTCAGGCATCCATCGGCTGAGCCACCATTTGACATGCCCAGCCCCAACAATCACAGGGGCTTGGTGGGTTAAAAATGCTAGGATTTCATTTTATTGCAGGGATATTATTCATTCTTGGGAAGGTTCAAAAGTACATGCGTCAACTTATGTCATCAGGGTCAAACAAAGTGGCATGCAGAATCCTAGCCAGATTGCATCGGCCGAGGCGTCTGGAGGCAGAACCAGGAGTAAGGAGAAAGAAAAATGTTATTTAGTATGTACTCTGGATCACTTCATCCTTTGGAAAGGGAAGCAGGGCAGGAGGTAAAGGATCCTCTCTGAGCACATTGCCCTGAGCGGTGTGAATTGAAATCAAGTTGTGCAGATTTCACTCTGAATTTCCACTGCTGCTTGCCCAGTGACATGCCTATGGGTAAGACTATCAAACAACAATGCCTCCTCAATTGCCAAAACGTGCCTCCAACATACACCAGCAAGCCCACAAATATACACAGACTTTCACAATAATAGCATTAGATGCCATTAACAGGCTTTAGCCTTGTTTCTTTTCAGTGGAAAAACTATTTGACATCTCTCAAGCCCTGGCTCAGCACTGCTTGACCCTTTCCCTTCCCTGCCTACATTAAAAGAACAACTAAATAGCTGGGCCGTTCAAGCCAGCCCCTCCTCGCTCCAGGTGTCTGTATTTTACTTAGGGCCCCAAGCTTGATTCAGCTCATACAGTTTCTGACAAGCTTCAGCTGGCCCTCGTCACCAGACAGGCAGATCAATTAACAGAGGGATTTTTCTTCCCTAGCTCTCTTCCTGGACCTTTAACCCCTTGTGTGTCCTAACGTTCTGTGAAAGAAGGGCAGAAAGCAAACGCTAAAAAAAAATACAAAAAGAAAAAAATTTTGCCATTTACAGCTTTTATTTTTTCCTCCAAAATTCCCTCTGCTTTTGCTTTTTGTGCCTATCTCAGAGCCTCAGCTTTCTGCAAATATGTTTCTGTTTGTTCAAAACTTCAATTTTTTTTCATCAGACCAAAAGGTTTAAAATTCCCTTTTCCTCTTTCTCTCTTCCTTTTTTTTTTTTGTTTTTGTTCATTTTCTTCATATTTTGCAACCTAAAATATTGTTTTATATGGGATAGAAAACTCTTTTCTTGTTGCTCATTTCACCTTCTCCTTTTCCACTGCACCCGTTTTTTCAAATTGCAATGTGGAAATAACAAATTTTGGCTAAAGAGGGAAAGGACAAGTCTGGAGCTGATGTTTTGCAAGATTTCTTGAAAAGTTACAGTACAAATGACAATTTGTGGATGGGAATGAATTAGAAAAAATAAGGAGGGCTTAGAGAACACCAAGGCAAAAAAAAGTATGTTCAAAAACTATGAAATAGAAAACAAATGGAATAAATTTTAAACTGGACAAAATTTAGAGATGGTTACAAACTGCTCTATGAGAATAAATAATGTCAACATTGACAATTTTTTGGAATTTAATTATACCTACATTCATCTTTGGTGAGACTGTTCAAGAAAGCATGTCAAAGGCATGAAGAGCTCCTTCAGCAACAACAAAACATAATAAATAAATTTAATTACCAATGATAATAATTAGACATTTCTGTGAAAAACAGTTCCCAGAACTACTGAAAACTATTGAGAAAAATAAATGTTATGGCTAGTACAGGGAAATCCATTTAAATGCATTGAAAGTGATAAATAATTTAAAACTGGTGAGCATTTTTAAATTATTTTTAGTTTTTGAAAAAGCCTTCCTACAGTTCCTTAGGAAAAGCCTATACTTTTTACTCATACAAATGGATTTTGCCCATCACTTTAGTACCAAAGTTGTACCACAGCAATAACAACATGATAATTAACAATAAATTAATGTTAATAATTAACAATGAACACCAAGCAACCTGTCAATCTCAGAAAGCTGCACCAACCCTAGAAAACAAAGCAAATCTAAATGTGAAGAAGAAAGTGTTGCTCTTCCTATAAATGGCCTTCACTAGGAGAAATGCATCTTGGCTTTAGCACACATTCTTTTATCAGGCAGACAAGAGTTTTAACTCTTCCTTGGTAGAGGTGATGGTTTCCCACTCTCATGTATCTGGACAAGGTATATTTACTTTCTCAGGACAGTGCAGAAAAAAAAAAAAGAATGAAAAATCCCACATTAAAATGGGATTAAAGTGGGCATGACATGTGAGGTGCCAGGCAGAGTATTGCTTCTTCTCTATGCTTTATAGTGCACAAGTTTCTTAGCAAGGCAGGAGTGGAAGGGTAGCTAGTAATCTTTCACTCTATATGGGGAATCTTTACCGAGAATTTGGGAATGAAGCATTATTTCTAGGGTGGATGGGTGCTGCTCAACATTTTCAACAGCTGTTAGAAAACATGAAGTTGTTGCTGACACTGACTGGGAAGGCTGTGAGTCGCGATGACAGGACGCTGATGCACAAAGACAACAATGAGCCAGGGGAAGTGTAAAATGATAGCTTTGAGTAAACAGAGTCCAGGGAATAGTTGGAGAAGAAGATGACTCTTTTCTGGAATGAAATGGCTCCAGAAGGAACATGGCAGGGTGGTGGCTGGTCAGCTACATGTCATCTCTGTAGCTGGGAGGGTAACTTCAGTCCTTAGGATATGCAAGCAGGGGAAGCCTGAGTTATATTATCTTTTTCTGTGGCACTGTTGTGACCACTAATGGAATCATTCCGGTGCCTATGTTTAAAGAGGTTTTTGATAAATTAGAGAGAGGAGCCAAGGGAATGGCTAAAGGACTCAAAAACATTGTGAGGATTAGAAAACAATTGTGAGAGGCTCAAGAAGCTCAGACTGTTTAGCTTAATAGAGAAAAGGTTAAGGATTGACTTGACCACAGTATACAAGAACCTTCAGAAGAAAAAGAATTTGATGGAGAGCTCTTCAGTTTAACAAGGACATACATAAAACAAGATCTAACATCTAGAGGTCAAAGCTAGATGAATTCATGCCAGAAATAAAGGGGAATTTTTTTAACTAGAAGAGTGCTTAGCAATGTGAGCAATTCACTGAATTTTGTGGTGGCTTTGATGTCATGATAGTTAGAAGGTCTGCTGAGATACACAGAATAATAAAAACCTTCAAGGAGTCCTGTGGCCTTTGCTAGAGAGAGAGATGCAAACTAGGTAGTGGCCTTGCTTCTTTCTGCCATTAGCACCCATAAATCAAAAATCGACACGTTACATCTAAACACTCGTAGCTATCATCAATGATGTGTAATAGTGTGACTGTAATTTAAAAATCCAAGCTTTTGGTTTGTTTATGGTTTTAAACTGTTACCTGGAAATAAAGGGAATACAGAACATGACTCTCACATGGCACACAATGCTGAAGACTTTCTAATAAATTTGTTGATCCTTTCAGATCATTGCCAACAATCTGAAATTGCCAATGATAAAAACCAGTGACCTTAAGGTTTTAGTAGTTTAGAGTGTAAGCACAGAAGCCCAGAGAGAAGCTTGCACTTCTACCACTTAGTCAGATGATGCCCAAGTATCTCTTTCTAAATCTGAGCATAGAGCTTGCCAACAATTAATAATGCTGTCCTCAGATGGTCCCAGAGGGAAGCTCAATGAGTATAAAATAGCAGGATGTTTTTGAAAGGAGTTGTTCAATGCATCACCACAAACTTAAAAAGTGAAATCTCCAAAATGAAGAACTGCATTATCAGTGCTGACCTGCTCTTAATCTTGCTCATCATAGAATTCATTAAAATATGAGTCTAATGAGAAAAATGGATACATTCTTCTACCAAGGCTTTGATAAGTCCAAAGAGTATGCCTGTCATTTTTACTTCTTCATCCATCCCTGCAATACTCTGCATGCACAGTCATTTACTGTGGACTGGCTTCTTGTTGAATCATCATGGTTTGAAGATAGTGCCCCTTTGAAAGTTACAGCTAGGATGAGCAGTGCAATGGGCTGATCAATCCTCTGGTCCCAAACATTTGTCAAATGGGATTTAATGAAAGAGAAGTGGCCTTGCTAACATGCTAAATCCAGCCTGTAATCCCCAGTGTAACAAGAAAACAAAGACATTTCCATCCCCTCTTATATCAGGAATAGACATAGGATGATGGAATGATGTGAACGTAAAATAATTGTACGCGCAGAAGCTTATGCAAAAAGGCTTTGTTTGGAAGTGCTGGAAAGGCACTCACCCCGAAACAATGGGGCAAATTAGCATGCATCCAGCCCAAGGGTGCAAGCAGCACACACACGCACTCCCGGTGACGGATGCTTAGCTCTTGCTGGGAGGTCACCACTACGAATCTTTCTTGAGAAGGCAGCATGTCAGATTTCAGACACTTTCGCTACAAATGGGCTTTTGCAGCTCAAAGGAGGAGAGGGGGGGAGCTTTTCGATCCAGATAATAAAGTCCATTTACATGAAAAGATGCCGCCTTCAATGACATGATTAATTTCGGAAATACCTGGCATCTGAATGAAGAAAAGACTTCAAGAGATGACTGATGATGAGAAAAGATAATTAGGCAAATGTCAAGAGTCAGTGTTTTGATTGGTGACTGAGAGGCTGGTCTGACTAGGTTATCGTATACTCATCCCAGATGGAAATGAAAGGTCTTTGTAGAAAGAAAAGGGTGATACCTTCATGGTTAAACATAAACTTGTTTAAGTCTAGATCTTCCTAGGTTTTCCTCCTGGGAAGATATTCTAGCCAGCAAGTGCTCTATCTGCATGGTACTGGACTAAGCTTGCCCTGTCTGAATTTTAAGATATTTTAAACTTGAACAATGTATCTTGCATTTTATTACTGCAAGGCTAGAGATGTCAGAAACATCCTGGACTGGCTTCTCTCCAGCCTTCCAAACATAGAAGATAATAGAGCCATTTTGCAGAGAGGCCAAAAGATAGTTTATTTTCCAGACATGCCCCATATCCCTCCTCAGCTCCTCGTCAAATGCCCATGGTAGCAACTGCCATTGAATGCTGGTGCCCTCCACAGGACAGATAAAAAACCAAAGAGGATGCCTGGGATTCCAGTGTGGTATAGTCTGACAGGATTGCCCTGTTGAGATTGACAGATTATTCCCCCCTTCAGAAAGGGGAGCATTCACAAGGCCCTTTCCCTAATCCATCATGGTGCTCTGGACTGTGCTTCCCATTGCTTGTCCCTTGTCCTTACGCACTGCTTTTGATTTGTGGGATATCCTGGCTTTGTGCAGGCACATCTAATCCTCAGCGGGAAAACCGTGGCACTCGGAGAGCTCGCTGGCTTTCCGAAGGGGCTCGCTCTGCAGAGGAGCTCAAAGCACTGTTTGCCTGATCTCTCTGTTGTTGGGGGGCAGACCAGGCTCATCATCTATGGAAAGACCCCCTCTGCAAAAGCAGTCTCCAAAGAGCGAGCAGCCCATGAAGCACCCATCTGATAAGTCATACCTAATTTGGCCAGCCATCCAATGCTGAGGCTGCTATTAGTTAATCTTCACATCATTTGTTGAAGTAGGCTTTATGAAGTACTGGAAATAATTGTCTCCCTCCTCCCTTCCGAATCCCGCGGCCGTGCACAGTTAGGGGTTTAATAACAGACTGTATCACGCAGTCAGAATCAGTGAAGGTTTTATAGCAGTGCATTAGCCAGAGGTGGATAACCTATCTCTAGAGGCTTGATTGACTGGAAACATATTCTTAGCCTGCCTAAAACTGCTTAGAGTGTGTCACGGAGGTCCCCCAAAATAAAACGTTCAGTGTATTTAGTGAAACCCTACACCCTAAGTACATGTAAGGGCACTGTAAGATACTAATTAGGTTGTAACATAAAACACCGTAAAAAGCAAAGCTTGACATACTAAAAGAAAAAAAAATTAAGCTCTGGCCAGCTCTTTCATGTTAAAGAAATACATTAAAAATATATTCACAGCAAATATACTGGGGTTTTGAATAAATCTGTTTCTCATAGCAGTCCATAGCTGGAAAGAATAGACATTGCTCTTTATGGAGAAATTGCTACTTAAAATTGTCCTCAAATATTAGAAACTAGGCTTATTTACTTTTCCTATTAAAAAATAAAAAATCCACTAGCACTAAGATCAGCAAATGTTCATTATGATAATACTGGTTAAAATATGCCTGGTGAGCTCCTGCCCCCCGCCCCAATCTTTTTCCTGGGAAATGTGAGGGGAAGAATGATGCCAGATGAAAATATTGATACTGCATGATGGCATATAAAACTGCTATAATAATAATAATTTTGGAAGGGTTATATGACCCAGAATTCTTCCCTTGAAATTTAAAATTAAAAGTACTGATCAAACACCTTTCAGTGAAGCACTGGCACAAAGTTAGATCTTTTAAGGTGAAAGTCTTCAGTTCTACATCAAGAAATAACCTATTACCTATAAAAGCAATGTTCTATGACTTTTTTTAGCATCTCTAAATTCTGCAATTCTTAGTATTTTATGTTTTAAGCATTAGTTGTCAGTCAAAAGATTTTCTCCATGTTTGTGGAGGTTTCTTCTTTCATCTAGTGCCACTCAGCTCCATTATATTGTATAAATTAGAAACACTACCTCCTTAATAATGTTGGAATAAATGTAATTTTAAAACATTTAAGAATATAATTATTTACTTGCATCATAAATATTAACTATTAACATAAACCATGTGTGAAGTACTGCAAGAAGTAGAACTCAGCATTGTCGAGCATAATTTTAACGTATCAGACAAAATTAAAGTTACTTCTAGTTATCTAGAAAGAAAATCTGGGTGAGATTGATCCCAATAGTTTTATTAACATCTCTAATAGTACATATATACATAGATATATATAAATGTGTATGTGTGTATGTGTATAACTTGCATTGTGCCAAAATAACTATAGATTCAAAGATTATCTTACCACAAACAAAAGCTACCTTTTGCAAAAGCCTTGCCATTTTTTGCACATTACTGAAAGGAATGAAGTGCTAATTTAATAAATATGTCACTAGCTGTGTTTAAACTAAACACCATTAATGCATGTTTGTTGTTGTATGTGCATAAGGTTACAGATTGCAAACCCCTTACTAAGAAACAAGCTGCATTTTATCAATGAATATATTCTTTTTGTGGTTTTATGGATTTGCTTTAATGTTGACGGTCACTTTTCTTCCTTTGTTTGGAAAGGTACAGTTTATATTTCTTCCCAGATTTAGTATTTCCCTTGAAGGTTTTTGTGATTAACAATATAATATTTTTATTGAGTTATTTCACACACAAATGATGGGGCCCGAAGGGTATTCTAGGTTTACAAGATTTTACTAATAACTATGCTCCCCTTTGTATTAAAGCTGCTAATTAGTGCTTTTAAACAGCTCAACATTTAATTCTTTGAAGGCACCATATAAAGGGCTGATATAAAACTGTTTATGTAGAAGGATATATAAAATAAGAAGGTGTTAAACCCAACACAAATTGAGTGGTAGGGGGTTCCCTAAAGTGCTAATTTTATGTTTGTTTTCGTCTCATTTAAAGTTAAGATGTCTGCATTGTAACAGTGATGTGTAACATGCTTTACATACAGATTAAGCAAAATGTGTCAATTTATGAGCCTTATTTGCCTGGAGAGGCAGTCACCAGTAGTTCCACCAGTGATTTTATGCATGTGTAAATATGCATATACGTGCTTGTGTGTTTTCACATGTAGGGATCCAAAAGTGTGTGCTGGGTATACAAAGCCATGTGAGTGCCCACACATACAAATTTTGATGTCCATAGTATCTAGCCTCTGTATGTCCCTGTATTTAAGCGACTATGCAAAACTTCCAACTAATTAATTATGTGAGACTGCTAATTTAAAAAAAAATTAAATATTTCATTTCATGAATAGATTTTGAGGTTTTAAAGGTACAGTTTATTTAATTGGTATTGCTAAACTGAACTGATTTATACACAGTGAGGGTATGAGATGGATGTAATCAAGAAGTAAATGACTTGTGAGTTGCATTTTATCCTTCTCTCCAAGTTAATCTACAAAATGCTTCAGAAATTAATTTTAAAAATGGGAATTTTCATTAAAACATGCTGAAGGAATACTGGAAAACTGCTTCTAAAAAAACTAAACATGAAAATCCCCATTTTTCATCAAAGCCATTGTTTGTACAAATACAGTTTTGAAAAACGTTTAAAAAAATAATCTCATGAAGTAAATTTCTGAGTTTTACAAGGAAAGGTGAATTGAATCAAAGCCCCAAGTGTCCATCTTCAGCTGACCCCAGTTCTCTTCCTGAAAGCACCCACCACTGAGCTCCAGTCTCTGCCACCCCTTTTGGGAGGGTGGTAATTGTTTTCTGACATCTCTCCGTACACATCTGTAAAATGGCAGAATATTGTGCAGATGTGACTGACCAGGTTCTGGAAGTGGGAGAGCTCAGTGCAGAATCCCACCTGAGCTAAGTGGTCCTGGTGCAATTAATCAGTTTCCAGGTCTTGAGCTAGTACAGGTGTACTCATTTCAGGGTTGACATGCAAAATTGATGAAAATTTATTTATGCAACCCTGCGGCTGTGCATAATTATATAGTAAATGTAATTTACATACTACCAAAAGTGTCTGATGCAAACATTAAGATGGAGAATGTCAGTAAGGCAAAACTGCAAGAGGAGGTGAAAAAAAATTGCAAAACTATCAGGTAGGATAAAAAAAATACATCACTGTTATCTCTTTAATGCTATGTCCTATTGAAAAGAAATGGAGGTTAAAGATTAAATATCCACCCCTTACACAGCATAGTTAACTTTTTGAGAGTTCCCTTCTTAAACAGTAAGTTCTGTCTTTTCACTTTCAATAGACAAGTATTAGGCATCAGCATCTGGCTATGCTGGCCAATGTACAAACATGCTAAAAATAGACTTTCCCCATAGATAGCAGTCTAAGTAAACTGTCTGTTCATGGAAAGATGATAATGTAAGAATATAAGCAAGAGCATCTTTGTGGTTTGTTACTTCAAGAGCAGTGTTTCACCACCATGTTATGTTTATTTGGGCAAGTGTTCTCACTTTTGTAGGATGAATTGTTATTCTGCAACCAATACTACATATATTTTGGTCTGTTTATTTTGCATGTATGTACAAAGGCAAGCAGTGAAAATGAATGGTCTAAACTCTAGATTTTCTTTGAATGATCCTGAGTAAAATCCAGTATACCTTTTAAAATTCTATTTCAAAATGCCTGTTAAAACCTTACACCATTCTCAAAGTACATGACCAGGTGGCATTGTCAAAGCAGAAGCAGTAATGCTGTTACTTGTATTTGCATCTGATTTATGCCCCTTCACCACACACCAAAGTATATAGAAAGACATCTTTATTGTTTTGTGTTCAAAATTTGTGAAATTACATATATGATGCTTTATAGTCGCCACAGCATTAGACCCTGCACCAGTCTCATTTTTATGGTCTTTGTTTCTCTATTCCTAAACTTAGCTTTCCCTGGAGAGCCTCTGGGAGCAAGAAAAATTGGAAAGTTGCCCTGACTCTCATTCTGCCCTGACATATGTGTTGGTATGCTTCAGAGCAGCCTAGAGGCAGCTTCGACAAATAACATCTGGCAGATTGCCTCTAAGACTTGCATTTATCCTGCTGAACTTTAGGCACACAAGCTGATGCATCTCTGGTAGGAGCCCATCACATTGTTTCCTCTCTAGGCAAGGAGGAGAGGCAGCCATATCCAAAATGGACATCCTTGAGGCACAAGGGATTTGGCTTTCTTTATAAATTAATCTCATGAAAGAAAAGAGAAACACAGTTATGAGATGAACTCTGGATCAAATAGAAATGGGAGAGCAGCTCTACCATTTCTCCATTTTGTAATTTAGCTGTTAGGAAACTGAGCCATTAACCCACCAGCATCAGTATTTTTACAACAGATTGAGGGTTGCCACTGGATTTTACTGCACAGTGTCAAAGAGATGTTCATAGACCAACATTTGGAAAAGTCAGAAACAGTTTGTGTCGTATTTCTCCTTTGCTGGTCTGTGAAGTAACTGTACTGAAGGGTTGCCTCACACTACTGCATGACAGTACAATTCTTAATAAATCCCACCTGACTGAAATGAATTAGGTCTGGGAATATATGTTCCAGATTATTAACCAGCACCTTTGCAAGTAACTTACCATCCACATTTATTAAAGATATTGGGTGATAATTTGTGCAGTGTTCTGGATCTCTCTCTGGTCTAAGAATTATGGTAATTAGTGTTCTGAGAGAAGATGTCACTCGTATGTTTCTCAGGGTGCAGAGAATAGCATATCATTACACTCCTTTTAGATTTGAGATGGATAACTCCCAGACTATTCCTATTTTTTAACCTTGGCCAGCTGTGAATGGATGGGGGCTCAGAGCAGGTTGGAAGACCTGTGCTACATCTCTAGCTTTGCCAGCACAGGACACTGCACTACTTGCTTTCACCTGCCCCCTCACATTCAATTGAAAATGAGAATAAAGATTCGTTAAGGCTGGGTTTCAATTTTAGTAGGCACTTGCCCAAGAGGAAACCCTAGGTTTCATGAACTCATGGAATAAAAGGTACCTGTATCTTTGAGGCATGGTGCCAGGTGAGGATGTGATGATGATTCAGAGGACTATAAAGTGAGGAGGCCACTCCAAAAGGAAGGAGTACTGAGGAATTCTGCCTGAGAATGATACAAGTAATAATGCTGCTGCTGCTGTAGAGTGACTACTCTAAAACGTTGTTTAAGACCTTCTCAAAAGATGAAGAAAAGGGCAGAAGATAGTAAACCACCATCTGAATTTGGAGTCATCACAGAGCAGGTTCTTTAAATTCTAGGAGATAATTTAGGAAAGAAGAAAATTATTAACTCCCCCAGGAACTTAATTAGTAAATTAAATTCTTTAAACAGATTTCCAAAGTCCTCAGAATTGTGCCTGAAGCAGTCCCAAGTAATCAGTATGCCATAATTATCCAATACAAAATGCTTAATAATAATAATAATACTCAAATCTCTGAGACCTGAGACCTGAGTCACACTGATCCTGCAAGGTTATCTGAAAATCTCTGGTCGTTAGATTCCTTTGCTGGGACATGATGTCTTCATATCACTTTCCTGGAAGAGAAAGCAATCTATGTTGCCATGTCTTTATTTCTATGTATACTCAGGCAGACACATAAAGGACTGTGATAACAGTACTGTCAACTGTTTCCTTCACCCCTCTGTGAAACTCCTCCTTGACTTATTTGAAAGCTACTTGTTAAACAGTGCAATCATTTCCACAGTGCTGTTTAGGGGGATAATAAAACCCCCAGCTTTTCCCTTCAACATAATATTCCTGCTTGACTTTCATCAAAGAGTTAAACAGGCAAGGGCTTTTAGCATCTCATTTCACTTACACACACAGGCCATTATAACCTGCATAAACAAGGATGACAAGTTGAGATTAATGAAGGTCCCAAAGTGACAGAACAATTTAATTGTCAGAAATCATAGGAGGTGAACTTTGCCAGTGTATTTATATAAGACTGCCATAGTCTAAAAACTTCCCTAATTGATTATGACCAATAAGTAATAACACTGGGAGCAGTTTTCTGGGGTACAAATACGAAATGACCCAAAACAGTTAATAGCAGTTGTAAGATTCATAATATAAGAATATTAAATTGATAAAATAAATGACCAATAACACTCTGAAAATAATTGCAATGTTTGCACTTAAAAGTACAGCAGAGAAAACTGCAGCTCTGACAAAAGTCAAATGAAGTGGGCTGGCTTTCAAAAAATTAATTGCAAGTCAGTCAGGGAGTGATATGAGTACAGCAGAGGCAAGCAGGATCCCTATAGATGTGAAGTGCAATGCTCTTTGTTCTCTCTCTCCTTTAAAAACTTTAAAACTTATTTTTTAAAAGAATACTAAAATTATTGTGTCTTTTTTTCCAGGAGGAATAAAAACAGTGTGCTGTGTAAGCACACACACACACATACATACACCCCTCTGATATTAATTAAAGGGGGCAAGCCTTTCACTTCTAACCTTTGAAAGAGTCGCCAGGTAATTCAAAGCTCAAAGATATAACCCACAGTTCTTTTTATTTTTGAATTCCACATGCTTACTCAGTTGTTGACTAAATATTGCCTTTGGAGCTCACCACTTCAACTGGAACCCAGCTCAACCTGTTCCTTTGCCTTATTATGATCATATCTCCTTATTTTTCACTTCCACATATCCTGTCTTACATTCCACTTATCTCTTCTAGTCAGGCTTCTCCAATGATCCCAAGCAAATCATCCAAGCTAATTTGAATGATAACTCTTTGAGGGCTGTATAACCTCTCTTTTATTTTTTTTTTTCCAGGAGGTAAGAAACTCACTGTGCTGGCAGTATTACCCCTTCTAAATATAAAGAATATCTCTTCATTCCAGTAATATTTTATTTAAATGGCTGCCAGGGATGGCTGTATAATTGATCTTGCCTTTGAGCAGGAGAAGAGAATATATGGCCTATGGAGTTTCCTTCCAGTCTTACATTTCAGTGATTCTCTGACGATAAAGGCAGAAGGCAGCACTTAATGCATTTCACTCCTATCACCTTGTAGCTCTCCCTCCACGTGCCTGAATCAGGCTCATTGCACCATCTTACCCTCTCAGTTACAGCAGCATGTGTCAACCTAGCTGTTCCAAACTTCTTCCCATATACAAAACTGAACAGGATACTTACTGTAGACCAAACTCTGTCTCAGTATCCATGCACTGTTCCCATTAGATCAAAGGGAAAGGTAAATATAGCTGAGGCAGAAATTGTCTCCATATGCCATTTACAGCCAACTGGAGCTTTATACAATGTTACTTACTGTCACCAGCAATCTGTGAGAGCAATCCCAATTTCCACAGGATCATCCCCCTGTCATTCTTTTCAAAATCCTAGGGAAAAGTTTTATCTTTTTTCCCTGGGAATTTTTGTAAGCATGAAGTCTACACTTGCTTTTCAACAAGGGTTTGAAACCTTCAGTCCCAAACGTATTGCATGCATTTTGAGTTCAGAAGGAAATTACCCACATTTCAATTTAGATTAGTTAGACACCCCAGATAAAAGCTGAGGTCTGACTTACTTTGCTTACAGCTGCTTTGAGCAGGGCATACACAGCACTATGGGCAAACTCTTCCAGCTCAAGTTCAGCCTCTCCTTGATAAATACAGTATCTGCAAGACTTTTAGCAGAGACTCTTGTTTTTGAATATGGCCAGACAAATACCTTGTGTAAACCTCTTTCAGACAGTAGATAACTTCTAGCTGCTCCTTGGCTGATAGATTATGAAAAATTAATATTCAAAATTCATGAGGTCTTGGCTGGTCCCTGGTGTATCTAATTCTTTGATCAGATAAATATAATTACTTCAGAAAAGAAGTATGTGTCTTGAAGGACTGGGAAAATGAATTCAAAATGTGCTTTCACAACTAGTTAAGGTTATTTGCAGACAGGCTGAGCTTCTGCAACCTTTTTCCCCCTAAAATTTGTTGTGTTTTTATTTACACAGTGAAAAGGAGAAGGGGTACAAATGTAGCAGCAGAGGATTAGCAAAATGTAGGTTTTGGGGAAGGCCCATATCAAACTCTTCTTGAGCCATGTGTGCTTTCAAGACTTTTACATTAAAAAAAAATCATTAAAATCCTCACCAATAACAAAACCAGGGCTCCTTCACCCTCCAACAACATCTCCTGTAGGAAGGTTGGGAGCCCAGCTCGCAGTGGGGTTAGGGAAGACAAGCTACAAGCATCATACTCTGGCTTCATCCCTTTTACTTGATAAGTCCAAAACAGTTCACTTTGACGGGCCCTTTATATGAGAGTTTGAAAAATAACCTATTTAGCATTCCCCAGCCCTAGCACATGATTTCACTGGGAAACTATGCAAAAGATACTTTGGAAATAAATATGCACAAGAAATTACAACTCTGTCTGAATGACCCCCTACCTTGGAATGTCTAGAACTGTGAGAATTATAAGATCAGGAAATATGTACAGGCCTAGTGCCTCGAAAAGTTACTATTCCTTATTAGGAATCTGCACAGACATGGAAGCAGGAGTTGTATAAACTAAAAGGAAGATTTTTTTTCCTGTCACTTACATGCCTAGTCCTTGACCTATCCCATTTATAGTTTCCTTTAAGATACTATGCATTGCAAGTTCATTTGTTTCCTAGTAGTCCTCCAGCAGTGAGATTCAGCTGCAGCCAATCCTGCAGACACAGTGGGCTATGTAAGCAGAAGCTTGAGATTTATATGCCTGTAAAATCACAGGTATTCGTTTATCACTGCTAACAATTTTGAGCTCTGACTCTACAATTTCCAGGTAAAAGGTATCCTTACTCTGTCTGAAAATCTAAAATGCAGACATATAGAACTGTTTAGTCTGCTTTACTATAAATAGGAGGTAATATGTTATTTCAAACAAAAAGTATATCATAAACTACATACTTAATTTTGACAGTTTGTGCTTTTCTATATATGGTATGGCCCTGCTGTGCTTTCATGGATCAAGCTCCCATTGACTTCAGCTGTCTCTCCTAACAGTGCAATTCTAAACATTGACTTTTGTTATCTTTCACACCTTTGGGGTTTTTTCATAATCCTTTTCTCTGCATAAAAGCAGAGTATTCTGCAATATCCAATTGTAGGCTTGCACAGGCAGCACAAAAGCCTCTTAAGAACTGAAAAGTACTTGCAAGAAGGAATTCTCTCAATCTCTTTTCCTCTCCTCTTACCACTCAAATAGTTAGACAAACCATTCTCAAAATTAAGAAGAATACTAGTGCTACAGATCACCCCCAAAATCTGCAAAAGGAAAGAACTGCTTTTATATGGTAGATAACCTTTCAGCCAACATTCCTCTCAGTGTCCCCCCCAGTTTGCAGTTAAATTGCACTGTGTGTTTATTCTTCTAGTGAACAGGCTCATTATATGATTTAAAAGTGTTAGTGTGCACAGCACTGACATGTCCATTACATCCATACACACTGACACACAGATTAGAGAGAAGTTCAGGTTACCCAATTAAGAATTTGAGCTGCATTTTGGAAACTGAGAAGTGGGAGGTAGCTCTGGTTGGAGTATTTCAGTCTACACGCTGACAAAAACAGTTTGCAAAATATTGGTCCACCAGGCTCAAACAGAGGCAATCAGAAGGAGAATGGGACTGAGGAGAAAGACTCTAGCACAAATATAAATAAAAAATGCCGTCTCCTAGTTTAGCCTCTGAGAATAAAAAGATGGGACCGAAAAGAGGAGGCACAGCTTGTTCTCCTGCTAGTGTGGAAGTGTGGTCTGCAGGACGGGCACAGCCTGCCTTGTTCCTGCACTTCACAGCCACTTTACCTCTTGCCTCCTTGCTTGCAGCAGGACTCCTGGTTTGGGCCAAATAGGCCATTGACACAAGTATAAATTTAAAATTAAAAAGCTTCAACCAGCAAACAAACCCTGCTATACCAGGCATATGACCCAGCCAACATTTACTTTCTCAGTGCTTCATAGCTGTGGGTTTGGGGCAGGTTTTGCTCTTTTGATTTGGTAGCCCAACATTGATTATCAGAGATTGTCAGCTTTAATTAAAATAAACTAAATATAGTGTAAGAGGTTTTCTGAGCCTTTAGTTAAGCTGAAAACCTAAGTATTATAGCTGTCAAAGATGTCCAGTGACTTAGAACATGAAGATTGAAAAAAAAATCTCCTGAGGAGAGATTAAGGCTTTTGTCTTTGACATGGCCCTTGCAAGTGGCTCAAGGCACAATTATGAATGCTCTGGGCTGGCAGTGTTACTCAGCACAGGTATAAATAACTCACGTGTTGGGGGACAGCAGCACACTTTTCTTGGTGCTTCCCTTTTTTCCCTGGTAACGTCCATGCTGTGAATCATTTCAGGTTACCAGGAGATTCTTTCCTGACTTCAATTGGAACAGAATTGAACCTTAAGCAGTTGTCAGAGGAGGACACAGATAAAGACAGCTATAGCTGCTTCCATTTTATTTAAAGATGTTGTTACGTGCTTTGACAGTTCCGCCCTGCACATTTAAACATTTGGTTACTGTAGCTTTAATGAAAGTGGTTTTCTCTAGCAATACAAATTTCTGGTTACCAAACATTTACTTCATGCTCTCAAAAAGATAATCTAACAACATCCAGAGTTTTCTGTTTCTAAATAAAATGAATTCACAGTATTCTCTCATGCTATTGTTGCAGACTCTACAGTAAAATTTAACTCCTTTATCTCTTGTTGATCTTTCAAATAAAGTTCATTATTATATCAGGTATGTTCATGGTTAGCAATGATTGTTTAATATTAAACACCCTTTGCCAATAAAGCTCCATATATAATTGACTGTTAAAATCTTGGTTACAGCTGCTCCAATAATAAAAGCTATAATTAAAATCACATTCAGATTTCCAAGATAAGCACTTTGGCCTCACTCACACAGAAAGTAGGACTTTGTAACTGTCCTAAGGACCAGAGCAAGGCCATTTCTGAGTGAAAGATTATTCATCTGTTATAATTGCTGTCTCCTTTGGGAAGAAGAGAACTGGAATTTCAGTGCTTTAAGGCATATTTCTGATTGATCAAATTCTTTATAAATCTAGATGAGCTTCTGAATAGTGAGACTTAACTGAAAAACCTATTCCACACTTTATTTTAAATTCCCACAGTGTTTCATAACAATATCTTTTCTAATATTTTTCCTAATATCAATAGTTATGCCTCATATATTTGAAATGTACTTTGAAGAGCATAACATATATACATTATATATATATGTGTGTGTGTGTGTGTGCCTACACACACATAGGTTGCCTAGGGAGGGTGTGGGTGTCCCAGCCCTGGCAATGTTCAAAGCCAGGTTGGTGGATAAGCCTTGAGCAATCTTCTCTAGTCGGAGGTATCCCTGCTCATGTCAGGGGAGCTGAGACTGGACGATCTTCAAGGTCCATTCCAACCCTTTAATATTGTATTTTTATATAATAATATTTAAATTATATAATAATATTTTATTATTAATAAGCCACAATGATTGCATTAATTGTGAAACTTGTTCTATTCCTTTTGATGTTCATTTTTCTTCTTCTTTCCCATGTATCCCCAATTTGAAAAAAATGTTGGTAAAATCTATTCATATGTATTTGAGTTTGGAGCAGATGATGGTGTTCTTTTCCTAAGATAGAAATGATAAAATCTTCTTGTGACTCTAGAAGATTGCCAACCAAAGAGATCACCCTGCTTGGACATAATGTGGCACAATGAAGACTTAATAAGTCATTACTAAGAATACTAATAAGAGCTAAAAATTTACCACGTGGAAGAGACTAACAATCCCACTCCGAGCAGCCAGCCTACCTGGCGGTCCATTAGGTGGAGATCTGCAAGTAGTGACATAGAATTGACCTTGCTCTGGATCTTTCACCACGTCAGCCAAATATTCTCAGATACACACCCCACAAAAATAAATTCAAGTTAACCATAATCTGCATAAAGAAATCTAACATAGTGGTCTGCTCCAGTCCTCTCTTTACCTTCCCCCTCCAAATATTCTTCTTAAAGCAACCAACAGGCAACTATCACAGCACAAACAAAGAAATTTTCACTGGTAATATAACCTTACAATAAACCATTCCAACCAAACTTTGGCAGAATGAGATGAATGGAGTAGACTCTTGTCTTGACTCAGTCCCTGCAGCATCATCCAATTTTCTTAATGTTAACCTTACAAAGGACTAGCAGTTGAACTCTTCTTTCTTTAAACAAAGAATGAAACTAAACACACTACATGCTTAAAGGGATAGAAATAAATATAATTAAGTGAGAAGGGGAAATAAATAAAGTTCCTACCAGAAGACCACTGTCACAAGGACTTCAGCTTCAGGCCAGTATTTCAGCCAGTGTCCACTAATGCTATTCCAAGCACTTCTACCACACTGCTCTAGTTCACATCCTCCTAGGAAATTTGCACAGGAGCCTGCAATTATGGCCAGGCAGTTTTGATGACTGGAGAGTTTCCTATTCATCACGATGACCACTGGATCATCCTGAAATATTCCAGGAAAGTATTTCTGGCATCTGAAATCCCCTCTTTTCTCCTCCTCATCCAGTGTTGATCCCACTGTGGCTGGCTGAAACTTTGCTTCCTCTTCATTCACTTGCTGAGACCCTGCCTTTGGGGGTTAACTGGGAAGGCTGTGTCACTGATACTCAGCAGAAAAGAGATACTCAGTTTTTTAATCTCTCCACACTGGGTGCAGTGATTTAGGAAAGACCTGCTGATACACAGTTGTTTTGCAATTGCAACATTATGTTCATCTGTTCTGTTCAAGTGAGTGAACACCACTGTGTTGCTTCTGAGCTTCCTTGCATTTTAAATTTATGCCAAATTTTTTTATTGAGAAAACAGTTTGGTGTTTCCATACAGAAATAAAACCCATTCATTTTTATGAGGGTGATGTACCAGGCTAAATAAAAATAATATTATGTGACACTTCAGAGTGAAAATGAACTTGAGGCGATTCAAAAAAGAGTAACCTACAGAATGCTGACCTATAGAGATGCCCTTCCCCTGCACCTTGGTACATGAAATAAATAGGGCAGTACTGGGTTTGGTAGCATCCATCTCATTGCATTGGTACAAAGTGCTTTACAAGTCACTTCTGCTATCATGTCTGGTTCAGCATTTCTGTTGTCATACATTCCTTGCTGAATATGCATGGGGAAAGGTGTGCATCTTGTGTATCCTGGGACACCAAAGGGGAAGTCAATTTCCCACCTAGTCACTCAGGTTTCTTTCACATGCCTGTGGTAAGACTAACTTCATCTGGTGAGCTCTGAGAGCCTGACAAAGCATCTTTATTCAGTGGCAGGTCTGAGCCTCTCACCATAATAACTGACCCGCTTCTCCCCTCCCCATCTAAGAAGTGAACACATGATGTATGTTTTAATGTAATACAGGGCTCCCCTCATTGCATCTCCTTCATTTGACAGCTTCTCCTATCTGGCACCAAAGTGTGATTAAATATTAACACGGGGTGGGTCCTATTATTTCCTGACTTCCAAGAATCCATTGGTAAATTGAGATCTACCTGCTAAAAATTTCTGACACAACATAATTTGTATTGAACCCCCTTTTCCATGCCAGAGTGCCAGTGTTAATAAATCAGGCTGTTCACATTGAATAAATCTATTTAAATACTTATAAAATATTAAAGATGCATTTGGGAAAAGCCTCTAAGGTGATTGTTGCACCCATGCACCTCACAGTAACTAATTTATTAAAGAGTTTGCAAACCTGGGAAGGAAGGGAAAGAAAAATGGTTTCATAAACCAAGAGCAGAAGCCAATTTTTCAGCTCAGATGATGAAAGGAAGCATGCATTTCTAATCAAAAAGACAGATACGCCTTTTCTCTCCCACCATTCCCTCAACAGCAAAGTGCCTTTTCATCATCAACAACACTCCATTCCTAATGTCTGCTGAGGCCTTTCTGCACCTTCTCCATACACTAGTAATGTACACACAGCATCCCTTTGAAACAAGAGCCCATTAGCCGTGGCAGACTACCTTTTTACATGAAGTCCTTCCGTTGGTAGTCATCAGCAGAGTGCTAAATCATCCCAACTGGGCATGCTCACATCATGGCACAGGGATAAACACATATTTAGAGCCACAGAATGAAAATTGCTTTTCTACCTTTCTTGAAGTTTGGGTTTTTGTTTTTTTTTTTTTAGGAAAGGTCATATACTACACAGGGAACCACTAGCTCTCCTCTCTCACACCCTTCTCCCCTCCCTTAAATACAGTTTTTTTTTTACAAATCCACTTTTGCTTACATGAAGGTCATCTGTAATTTTAGACCTTCAACCACCAGCCAGTCCCCTTTAAAGATTACATAGTAAATGTGACCATAAATTTGCCCCACAATAAGAAACAAGTTGGAGCATGCCCTGCAAGAGGGATTTATGTGATTGTTTTCCTTCCAGTGGGTGTGGTGAAGGGATATAGAAACTGTCAGCAAGAGCAGAAAGCGGGGTGATACTTCACAATAGCTACCTGAGTAATGCAAGAGAGATTAAGCCTAAATTGAGGACTGCCATTTCAGAGGACAATTAATTTTCAGGCTGTTGTAAAAGCTCTGTTGACATTTCTCAGCAGAGATTTTGCTTCTCAGTAAGGGTTTAAAGAGCTTTATTCAATCGAGGCTGTGGTGCTGCTGCCTCTCTTTGGGCTAGGTTCCCCTAGAAAAGCTCATTTCTCTGACATGCAAGTAAGCTTCTGACTTCTAAGTCTTCACCTGAGAGCCCATCTCAGATTCTTGACAGCTGTTTTTCCATAAATAAGTCTGATTTGGTATCCTGACATAGTTGAGGACACCAAAAATGAAGCAACCAAATTACAAGCAGCAGCCTCCGACCCTATTTGGGCAAGGGTCTGCTTGTACGACACTTTTTCTAGAACCTTTCTTTTTAACCCTAGCAAGGACCTAGGAGCACAATGGGCTGTACCAAGGCATGGGAATTCTGTTAAACTCCAACTATGCCATGTATGGGCAAAACGCTTTTCTGCATGCTCAAGCCATCCTCCAAACCAGTAATGAATTTTACCACAAACCATGACAGATGATGGTTCCAGGTCCACAAAGAGAAACTCTGGCCCCTGCTTATCAAAAATGCCAGAATTCCTTTTTGTCTTGGTGACAATAATATCCTGTTCAAGCTCTACAGCAACAGGACAACAGACTAAGATCCCCTGAAATATTTGGCCAGCATGGCCTGAGGCATGTTCTTTCAAGAAGTTGCCTAAAAGGAGCTGCCTAAGCAAGTGCTGGGCATCTCAGTGAATCCAGAGACAAAAAACAAGGGAGCTAAACTTTAGAAAATCTTTTCCGCTGCAGTGAGGCCAGTAGGAAATTCCAGATGATGGTACCTGGCTGTACGCATCCCCGTTGAAAGTGGTTGCCTTCATGCTGGGTTCGATTTATTACCAATGACAAATTGCCTGTCACAACGCAGCTGCTTTGTAGGAATATACAATTGTTTGTGTACAGAGACCAAAGGATGAAAGGGTTAATTATCCAACAAACTCAGGCAGAAGGAGAAAAAAGTTTAAAGCCCAGGGAGGTTATCATTGCCTTTTGCGCAGGCTGGTTTTAATCACTTTCTTGTACCTCTCCCTGACTTCATTTATCAAACCTTCACATAAAAGTTGCAAAGTGAGGTTATTCAGCGGATACCTCCATTCATCTCAGATGATTGACCAGCGTGGTTTGCAGTACAAGCCAACCTGGATGATGGCATTCCTCTTGTTTTCATTGCACAGCCTGCTTTCATTTTATGCTGTAATTCTGTTTTCACAAAACCATAACCAAGCAGGCTGCAGATCCCAGGTTCCAGATTTATTTACAAACACCCCTGACCAGCCCCCTCTGCCTTCTCCTGTTATCTGCTTTATTCAGCTTTGGATCTTACCGCCAGGAGTCTGGGGTGGATTAGCACAAGAAGGAACTAGATCCAATCTAACCAAGAGATGTAATCAACCCATGCTTCCACCCCCACTCCTTGTCCAGGTCCTGCTTACACACAAACATTTCATGGGAAACACTGCTTGATATTTTGTGACCTTGCAAAAGTTGACCTCGGGCAGGTAACAGAAGTGCTGGTCTCATTTGACAGAAGTAGATAAGCTGCTGTACCAGGAAATTCAGGAGAGGAATGAAGAGGGCGTGTATCTTTTGAGGCTTTTCAGGACCTGAGGATCACCATTTCTGCATCTCCACTAGATGGGCCATTAAGATGAATGAAGCAAATTATACATACTCTTATTAATCAAGGAGAGTATATATGAGTGAAGAGCAAGAAGAGAGCAACTGGTCTAACCCACTCAGAATTAAGGCAAATAAGGCCGCATTGGAATTTCATCCACTGGTAAGGCTTCAAAGTTGATCAGTAGGCAAAATATGATAAAAACCTTTTCCCTGCCTTTTGTGGGAATAAAGCCACCAGAATCTGGATCCTGCTGATTACTAAACACCTGATTCACATATAATATTAAAGGTTGGGGTTTTTTAGTGCAGCTCAGGAACTTCAGCTGGGGTAAATCAGCATATTGATGGCACTGAGTCAGTTCACACAACTCCATTTCAAAACTTGAAACAAATATTTCAGTGTACTTCCTTTGGAAAATGTACATCTAGTGAGAAAAACCCTGCCAGTGATTATGTAGATTTCCTGTCTGCATAGTTCATCTGTAGTCACTTTCTAGGTGAAAAGCCTTTCAGATTAAAGTAGCATTTCCATCCAAACAATCTGGACCACTTTGGGTGAAAAAGAGGAAGGGCAATAGCTGACCAGGTCTTTGTTCTATTTAAAACATTCCAGTAAGTTTTCAACCACAGAATATGGCAACAGAACTGATCACAGGGGAAAATGCAATTAAAATACCTTCCTGCATTTTGCAGCCACAAAATCACTGGCAAATGAACATAATCTGGCTTTGCTGAAGTAGAGGGCATGAGTCAATGCACCAGGAAAGAGTTTTAACTAAGTATTTTTCAAACTAATAACCTTGCTCAGGGTTCAGAGCTTTTTATACCTTCCCTCATTGACACTGGGATCCATGAGTGACTTCCCTTACTGTTCTTTGCTCCTACTCTGGTGCTGAAACCTTGAAGAGACTCAAGATCAGTGTGAATGTCAGTCCAGGTGCAGCAGACAAAAGTTGAAGCTTCAGGTTGTTAGAGACTCTGCCATCATTTTTTTATCTTTAGGGTTTTTTGTGTCTCTTAATAGAAGAATGGTTTTGCAGGTTAGAAATTAACTTTGAGCAAGAATAGCAAGCAAATCCATCCAGCCTGAAGCAAGCAGAGCCTCCAGGTGGGTGTTTGTGGGCTTTTTTTAGAAGGGCTCCCTGGACACATAAAGGGAGTTCATTAGTGGTGATTTGTGCACCACTGCTGCTATCCTGTTGATAGCACTCTTCTATCTTCTTTGTCTGAGTCCAATTCGAACTGGAATTCAGACAGAAGTAATAACCACAGAGGGATTCTCATTCATTTTTTCATCTCCTTCCAAATTCCTTGCTTGAAAAGGTAGTTCTTAGATCACACCTTTGACAAAAGTCTTCACTATTGCTTGTGCCTGGACTGAGATCAGTCTTCCTGAGAATACTTATTCTTTTGTGTGTGTGTCTCTGTGTGTATTGAAGTTGAACATTAAGATAAAAAGGAGCTTTTGGTTCTTTCTCATCAAAGAGCTGAACACTTCCTGAACCCTCTGTGACCATAGATGATGCTTTGGAGAATCTAAAATCTTTGTCCAAGCAAAGGCTCAAGACGATGGACGTTAATAGCATTAGATGCTGAGAAAGCCCTTGATGGGGTGCAGCATAATTATTGATAATAATTTTAATACAATTATGAATTGGAATAACTTTTGCAGGCAGATTTCTTTCTCCATGTGACCTATACCAGATGTCAGGATTAATGTAGACAAGTGCAAAGTTTTGTTCTTTTCTGGAAATATTTATAACATGTTTTATCTAAAAGCTAATTAGCAGGTTTTTAGCAGGAAGATTACTAAGGTTGCCATCCTGTTGACATGATCATACCTCGTTATTACAAATGTAAATTGAAACTTTGCCTTCCTGAATAGAGGAGGAAAAGGTTTTGCTGAGTAGTTTTTGAGACAATAAATGTTGGGACAGAACAGTAATGAAGAAATGGATGAATAAAAATAAAACTTGGAAAGAAAGGAAAAAATTGCTTTTTTTTCCCCCTCTTAATTTTTGAAAGACACATTCTCCAGATGTAAGGAAATGAATCATCAGAGTGTAAACCTGACATTATCCCTGTATTGAATCTGAGGAATGAAGCAGGATTCATTCAGGGCTGCTTTTTCTTTGAAGATGGCAAAAATGAGCTGATTTATGTGATAAATTTTAAGATATTTTCATTCCTCTAAGATTTCACAGATTCCCTTGTTTCAGGATACAACTTAGGTTTTGTGGGCATTTTCTTTTGTTTTCTTTTTTTTTTTCCATTAAGTGGCATTATAAATCAAAACTTCTAGAAGATATTTCAAAAATTCAGAAGTCTGTCAGTTCATCATTATTATTATTTTTGCTGCTTATTTTAGTGTATTAGTCATTTTATATCTCCATTTTATATCTCTATTTTTTTAACTAAAAAGAAAAATAAAAAAGAGTCCTATTTGAACTTTACCATGTGATGCAATATTTCTTTGTTTGTACTTCAAAATTTTATAGGCTTCCATGCTATTGTGCTTTATTGAAAACTCATGCTTTATTTGCTGTTCATTATTATCTTTTCAATATTTGTGCTTCTTAAGATTCCTCATTCCCTACAACATTTGTTTCAAATGATTTACTTTCTGCAAAGGTATGCACTTGCATATATGCTTTTTTGAAGGCAACCGGCATAGTGATAATATCTATCAATTTTTGTAATTCTCTTGGTCTCTCTCATGAGCTGTGTGTTATCCAAGAGAGATGTTTGCAAAGTGCATTAGTTGAGAATCCGTACATCTCAAATATCTGGCACACATGGATGATTCAAACAGGCTAAAAGACAGGAGAAAGTGGGCTTGAACTTCCATTTGCTTGTGAAACAGTAAAAATTAATAAATGGATGAGGAAGACAATCTGTTCTAAACACATATGATACTCTGCTAAAGTTAATCCTAAAACACAATGCTGCAGTATTTTTAATGCACTTGCAAAGTTTCTTCTGCAAATTTCATTAATATACTCCTGTAGATCCAGGATGGCTTCTCCTCAGGAGTCTCTACTTTCTGGATCATAAAGTTGTCTTCACTATAATTTAGGAACCTCTGCGATGATGCATGTTCAGCTGTATTTGTTACTCAACAGATGTCTGGGTAGTTAAATTCCTCCATGAGCCTTTATCAGTACTTCTATTCTGGGATTCCCAACTGGTTCAAGATGTATCTCTGCTCAGAGATCAATATGAGCAGCCTGGGCCAGGCTGGCTCCGTGTGGAGCTGGCGTGGCTGCCTGCCCTGACCACCGCCAGCCTCGCTGCTCAACTTCACTCAGTAGGTTCCGGAGCCAATGCCTCGCTGGTTCCTGCTTGAGAAGGACCAAGTTATAGGGGAAGCTGGGGACAGGTCGCATGTTCATAATTCTTGGGACCATCTGCTGCAGTTACTGTCACTGCTCTTCCTGTGGGGCTGGGCTTGCTGCTCGCTCATAAATTTCGGCAGCACCTGCTGCTCTCCCTCTTCCCTCCTATATTTTATCTGCAGCAGAATCTCAAAATCAGGCGTTGCTCAGACTTCATTTAAACAGCCACCTCCCCGACACAGCACACTGATTCTGAAGCTGCCTCTTTGAGCTGTCTTGGTGCCAATAAAGCAGGTGTGATAACGAGTTAGCAATGCTGAGGGTGAACATCTTTTCAGGCCTACCCCAGGTTCTTCAGCCATCCTAGCTACTCTTCCCACTTCCCAGCTCATCTCTTTGTCTTGGAGAACCACTTGTTCCTGCCTTGGCCACTGGTTCCAAGGACTCAGCAGGATGGATTTAACCTTCTGCCAGAAGGTTCAACACCCATCAGTAGTGTGGGCAAGTTTTAGGTAAATGATACCAGCCTGCTCTCTTCCCTTAGGCTACTTCCTTTCATTACAAAGAAGCTTTCTCTAGAGCTGTTTAAAGAATAAGATAATAATCTGATTTACAACTAGTTCTTCTGTATCACTGTGATTCATAATATTAGTTATTAATGAATATTCAGCCTACTGCTGGGTATTTTTGAAAATACTCTCAAACCTCCAGAGTTTAAAAAATTTTAGTCTCAGTGATATTCACCAAGGAATTTACATGCTACCATTCTGCCATCTAGAAGTATTTGTCATTCAGAGACAAATTCTTGTTTTCTGGGCAGTCAGAAATGAATAAACTCAGTCAAAATAAATGCTTTATTTTGAGTAATGAAAAGCAATAGTTCTCCCTCTTAATTGGTCATGTAAGTATTAAATTTACAGGTATCAGAACTGGTTTGCAAAATGTTACTTATTAAAATGAGGATTATATCTCCACCTCCCACGAATGGCATAGATAAACTCTGCTGTAATTTCAACTCATCCTGTTCTGCATTGTACTAACTGGCAAAATTGCTTCTCTGGCACAGGAAGTTTTGACTGTATTATAAGCACTTTTTACTTTGTCTGTAGCCAAAGTGTTTCCTTCTCCTGATGAAAATGGGCAAGAAAGGAAGGAGATAGTATCATTTTAATACCCTCTTGGGTTTTTTTTCCTCCTCCATTATTTTTCTTCTCAGTCACTTAGATTATGATAAAAGGCAGGATGGGTTTCAGGACACTACTTGCCATTTTAAAAGAAAATAAAGTACAACCAAAAAGCACTGCTTCTTCCTTTTCAACAACTGAACTGGTCTTCTTTGCCTACACCCTCACCAAGAATCTGACTTCTTATGGCTAGCTAGCAAACATAAAGTAAAACACCTGTTTACCAGACACAGAGCTATGTGTCTGCCATTGCCAATCCATCTGTGGAACATAAACATAACTTTCACCAGCTGCTCCTTTTAGCATGGGCTGGTAATGGAAGCCATTATAGAGCATATCAACAACATACTTTCCTAATAATCATGGGCCAGAGCATCAGAGGGTGTAAATTGGCAGAACCCCACAGAAGGTGATACTGATTTACACCATCAGAGGATCTCACCCCACTGTGTTTGTTTTCTTCACACTCTTCTCCTTTTAGCACCCTTATTTTCTTAGTTTCCAGTTTGTTTCTGGGTTTTTTTTTCCATTATATTTTACTAATGAGGCAACATGTTGTGAAACAATTCCTGGGCCAGGCACAAACAGTAATGGATAATTACGTTGGGTACATACAGCCTCAGTACTAATGACTCTAAGAAAACCTCTGAAGATTCAGAGGTGTTATACTGCAAAGGCTCCAATTGTATTTGGGCCAAATGCCCCATTCGTATAAACATGCTCAACTCTGTTGACTTCAGGAGAATTATGCTTGCTTTTGTTTGTGCAAATGTGCTGAAGGTGATTCACAAAATCATGCTCAACCACATCCACTCTCTTTAGATTTGAATTGAGCTTGAAATCTCACAGTGCAAACAGAAGATTCCTTTTTGTCTCTCATGAAGGCTAGTGTGTTACAACTATAATTAAATTGCTGATAGATCCCCTTATCTCTCAGGCTACTCCAGGATGCAGTAATGAGGCTCTGCTCTTGACAAACATCATCATACCTCTTTCCTTGTGTCACGTCATTCAGGCAGGTCAGGATCTTGATGATGACCCAAGACAACATTCATCCTATGACCAGGCTGTTCATTTTCCTTTCAGTGAGACAGGCAGAAAGGCCTCAGGACTTTTTGACTCTTCATTTTCCAGTTAGAATACAACCTGAAACTCAGAAATTAAATTCCATTAGTATGTGAAGCTCTAAAATGGAAAACTTGTACATCTTTAGAGATGTCAAATATGGGGGACACCCACCCTGTTGAGTTCAGCCCAGAAATGGTAGCAGTCCCTGAGACTTAACCATTGGAACTCACTTTCCTCTTGGCAATTTTGTAACAGACTCTGGGTAGTGCATTCCAGGACTCCTGCAACTGCAAAAATCAGTGCTTACCTCTAAAATATTCCTACTTAAAGTGTGCAACCTTATTTAAAATGTATTGCTAGAGCATATATTTTCATGTATCATTTTGTCTAAATGCATGATAACCAGGTTGAAAATCAAATTAGCTATGTTAAGGTGAATATTACAATGTGACTACTACCTGCTGTGCCATGAATGAATCTTGTAAACACAATCAAATTTCTTTCCTTCTCTCCCTCACACACAAAGACACATGCGTGCCCTTGCAAAGAAAAGAGATTCTTCACCTTCTGCCATCATATTGTCACAGCAGCTCGTGTTTATTGTGAATGACATCTTCAGCTACAACTCAGCATGAGCTCTGGTATGCTGGAGTTGAACATCCTACCGGGAAAATCAGCAGTGACATTAAAGTTGTTTCATGAATAATGAAAAAATAAATATCACAATTACTGTAGGTACACAAAATACTTTGTTTAACTAAAAGTGTTTGCAGAGAAATTCCAGGTCTCTGAGGGTAGGTACTATTTTATTAACTGTGGATAGAGAACTTAGTTAGACAGAGCTGTTTTCATTATATTAGTAATTTTCTCAATTATACAAATGAGAGAGCATGTGATGAGTATTATTAGCAGGATACAGACTTCTCTTTAGAAAACTCTAAAGTCTTAGAAAAGCAAATCCTCAGTGCTGGCAGCTGTGAGTCTTTCAGCCACTTTCATTCTGTATAAGGAGGTTTACATGTGTCTCCCAAGTCCAAATTTGTGTAAGAACAGTTTTAATCATTTATGGGGGCAAAAAGGCTTCAGAGACAGTAATGCAATTACATAAGTGCATAATGCAAAAGAGAATTCAATTTTCTCAATGCCATACAAGGCAAACTTATTCCTGCACTCCAGCAAAAGACACTCAAAACATGACTGCACCATGTCCAGAGTTTTGCTGGCTGAACCCATGTGCACTCCTGCCAGCCTTCAGAAAGTTCATAATCACAAAATTCAGGGAGAAGAAACAAGCCTACTTTGAATTATGGGGTTATGGTGACCAGAGTTTCATATAAACGCTGTTTGCGATGAAAATGCTATATTTTGTCCTATTAAGGACAGAGCAAACACACTTTTTACACAGCAGTAATGTGTCAGGCAAAAGGGAAAACTTTCAATGATTTCAGGCTTTGTGCTAGACTGAAACTTGTGATCCTAAAATGTAACAGCTGTTAATGAAACACAAATATACTCGGTTCCAGAAGTAGAAAAGAGTCTCACTAACAACCTTTAAAAAAAAAAAAGTGTTGTTATTGCCCATTCCTTGGAATGTTTTATCCATATTCATAGCAAGAACCCTTAGAAATGTTACCAAGTGCCAAAAAGTATGAAAACTAATACCAAACACATTGTCAATAACCTACTAACTATTACTTATGAACTTATCAGCATGGAAGTACTTATTCTCAGCAGAATTTTCTGAATGGCAATATGGCAATCATAAATAAACAACTTCATAAGTAGTGCAACTTTAAGCACAGGCTTAAAATTAGTGATTTAAAAGACTCATCTTCTCTCTCAAGGAGGGTGAATAGATTTGGTTTCTACCTTTCACTGAGGTGAAAGACACAAAACTGGTCTTTTCCATAAACCTAAGTCATCAATTTTTTGTATAGAGTAGTATATTTTATGACTTCTTTCTTGTGAGTTCAAGTTCCCTGTATTCCCTATTCATAGAGAAGTGCTCATTTCCTGTTTAAAAGCACACATGTATTTACTCTCATTCATTTAACAACATTCTAAATGGCAATACCAAAAAACAATAAACAGAAATAATCCACCTAATTAGTGACTGTACACAAAGCCTCTCCTCATTCTTATTCTTTAAGCAAGACAGAAAACTAAGAGCATTTTATTTTTCTTTTTGCCATGTGCTGATGCAGGAAAAAAAAATGAGATAACTCTAAGGAATGCTAGCTCTTTAGACTCCCACTACTGTCAGGTGGGCTTAGGCAGGTGGTTTAGAACTTCTCCTTACCAGCTGCAAGGATAAATCATGACCTGAGAGAGGGCCAACATTTAGATTTGACATGCGGGAAGAGATGCATCCCCTGACATACAGGCCAAAGAATTAAAAATAAGCAAATGTATGAGCAAGTAAACCCCATGAACTAGTGAGGAATGTGTCAGTCAATAGCAATACAAGCTGTATTTCTATTATACAAGAAAGGTAAAAGTATTCTAGTAGGTCACTTAGTTACTTCAACCAGATGGAATCCAAAATGTTCAGAAAATTAAAAATCCATTTATTCCTCCAAAGTTGCATTCCATCTGTTTTCAGACATTTATGGAATCTTTTTGCATACAGGATATGGCAACCACTGGTGCCTTGGAAATATTTCTCTTTCGTGCAGCTCACGGAAAGCCAGGCTGGATAGAGACAGCACTGAAGAAAGCCCTTCTATTCAGGTGCTCTAGCTTATCTTCAAAATCTAGGAAAATATACTTCTGTTTAAAACAAAGAAATCATACAATTTAGTGTTGCAAAAATGCAACAGGACCTTTTAATCTTAAAAAAAAAAGAACCAAAACAAAACCAAATCAAGCTATTCCTTGCTCTTTCCACCTTGAAAATTTTAACTTTCTTGCCAGTCTGTTTCTCATTTTCAGCTTGTGGAGACAATAAGAATGATTCAGATGCTATGAAGGAATGCAGCCTGGCATGTAGTGATCTCCACCCTGAAGATAAAAGTGACAAAATTACTGCAGGGGTTATAAGCTCTAGCCTTCATCAATCATTTTTCAAGAAATATTTTATTTCATTCAACAACACATTGTTCCTAGATCTAACTTGGGTATGGTCCCCTTCCTCCTCTCCTTGTTCTCAGTATCTTCAGCTTCACCAGATGGAAGGATATCATCTGGCATGCAGGCCAGGACAAATTTTCTGTATATGACACAAACATCCACATTTCCTGTTTCCATAGGACTTTCTCTCATTTGCAGTCAGTGGCTCTTACAATAGTTCACTATCAACAAGCTTTTTCATGCTTGGTGCAGTGAGTGTTTTGTCCCCTGAGGAATCTCATCCGTAAGTACAGGGCTATATCTCTATTGTCAGGCAGTTATATTCCCATTTCTCTCCTGATTATCCACACTTCATGGTAAATCATCCCCAACTTCTGTGTTGGAGCTGACTACATCCCTTTGAGGTGAAAGACACTCAGCAGGTAACTCTGTCCCAGGACTGTTTCTTATAGGGCAAAACCACATCAGATTTTGTGACCTTAAAGAGTCCTCTCATACTACATCAACAGACCCTTGCATCATAAACACTCTTCATGGCCAAGGCCCAGATTACTTTAGACTATGTGAACAGGGGCAGGAATATGTCTTATATTATCTACATCTGCATTTTGTTCACCTCCCCAAATCATCACTGGCAGGTGACTTTCACATGGAAAGACAAAGCACTCAAAAATCCCAAGGCAGCAGATCAAAGAACAGAGAATTTGCTTTTAAGCATAAGACTGCATTAAGAAAAAAATGTTGAAAAAGTAAATCATAAATGGTGGATTATTTGTTTCAGTCTTTGTGTTTGTTTTTAATGTCACATCATGTTTCCACATTTTCTTCTACAACCCAAAGGAAAGAGAAAAGTTAATATTTGTACTTAGTCTGATCTGTCTAAAGCTGACACTAAAAAACCCCCCAAAACAACCATGCAAATTCAGTGAGAGTACAGCAAAACTCTGACTGAAAACTGGTATGAGTGACATCAAGTTCTGATATAACAAGCCTGTACTTTTCATCACTCACTCCAGATTTGGAATCCACCAGGTTTGACTTTGGGGTTGAGAACTAAATGCTAAAAAGGACCATATTCAATCAGCAGCAGAAGTGGAGACTAATTTTCATCCCTTTTTGGACAAATAAAAAATATATTGGACAAATATTCTGTTTCACTCACTGGGAAAGACAACACTGAGCAAGCGTGCTGCCCAAGATGGACAAAACACAAGTGGCAAAACAGTAGGACTGGAGAAAACCTAACTGGTGCATAAAGGGCCATGAGGAGCATCCCGAGAGTGCATCCACGCATCTCCCCGGAGTGAGCTTCTGTCCACACAAAAGTAATCCCCTCTCTCAAGAGTCCAAGCTTATTAAAGGTTTCCTTAGCTTACACAGAGGGACTTGGACCCATACCACCTTATCAGCTAAAGTGCCTGCCCTGCTTTTTTTTGGTTTCACCCATCCCCTGCTAAGTTTAGAAGAAAAAGGCAACAGCTGTGGCTACTGACAGAGGAAGGTTGGCAGCTGCAAAACCGAGATGCCACATTTCAGTATATAATTTTCTTTCCACAGTGTTTCTCCCTAACTTTCCTCTTTAAGAGGCACTTAAAATCCATGTGTCTGACTCAATTATTGTTATTGTAGCTATGGAACAGAATGTGATGCTGATGAGGGCCTACCTGTCTGGTTAACTTCCCTTTCTGGATGCTTTCTTTCTTTGTTTCATCATTGCTTGTGACACATGTATTGTCTAAATTATGTTCAAGAACAAGACTCTAATACATTCAATGGAAGAAGGTGAAAAAATCAGAAAAAGGTGTATCGGTTGCAAGCATAAATTTACATGCTAACTTGAAATGTTCTGTTTCTGAGAAAAATCTTAAATAGAGAGCATGGTTTCACTGAAAATTAAATATAACATTTGCAGTAAAATTAAGAAAAAAATTCATTCTGCTTCTTTTGATTAGGAGAGTACTGGCATTGCAGAAATGCTTTGTCTTCATGAACTCATCTACAAATTCTCCGCTCTTTCAGTATTCAGTACATTATCAAATCATATCTGAAGCACTATGAATTCATGCCCCAGAGGGCAAGAACCCAAATTTAAAGTCATCATCATTCTGTGTATTTTCTGCTCAGTTGAAGGTTTTATGATACAGGCTGAATGTCTTTTCAGGACAATCCTAAAAATAAGCTAATGCAATGGGGACAGGATTTATTGGATATGTACACTCACCTTCAGTTGATGTTCTCCCTAGGTCAGTTCTCCTGTGATTGGCAAGGGATCGTGACAGCTTGTATCTTCCTATGAGAAACCTGTGTAGACACTGGTAATTAGAACTGCCACTCAGTCCTCCCTGACAACAGCTACTGCACTGGCTCTGGGCCTCTGAACTAGCTACTGCCTCTGGAACATCCTGTTTCCCAATGTTTTCTCCTCCACAGGCACATACCTAATTGCATGTAAACATTCTGTAATTTATTACACGACACAAAAACATTGGTACCTTCAAGCTGAAAATACAGTGGTTGATAAATACTGAAAAACTACGATTCTAAAATGTCACTTACAATATTGTTCTCCAGCTGCCTACCCTGACTGGTTGCTGAGCTAAGGATACTTCCTAGGTAATGGAAAAATCTGTAAAGTGTCTCAGTCTGTCTTTTAAAAAGCCTGGTTCTTAGTCAAAGTTATGAGTGTTGAAGCTTATAAGTCAGCACAGCTTTGGAAAAAAAAAATTCCATTTAATTCAAAATACTAGTGCATTTTCCCTGTACTATTCTTTCCCTGTACTATTCTATCTCAAGCAGAACAAGAATAAAAAGGTGCAATTACTAATGAGTAATCTTTACCCATAATCAATTAACTCACAAACTGTTTATAACTGCAACTAATAAAGAAATAAAAATGAAAAAAAAAAAAACCCAGCCATGCAACAGTTCACATCTGTATTTGGAAGAGACTGTGCATAAGGGAAGATGTTTGGAAATATTTGCAAAATAAAATTAAGCTGAAAAATTTCCTTATACTAGGATATCTACAGAATGAAAGCTGAATCTGTTCTTGGGTTTGCTGCTGTTTGGAGCTTCCTTGTCTGTGAAATGGGGCTGACAATAGAGCTGCAGTTTCCATGCACAGTGCCCACTTATTTAGATCTCATCATGTTAAATAGCTTCTTTTTATCCAGCAGTGGGGAAAAATATCCAGAGTGAGGTAGCAAGGAATTGTTGAGATTCAGAGTTGAAAAGGCAGTGAAATCTAATCTCCAGACCATGGAAATCAGTGGAAATTGACTTCAAAACACTGTTGATTTCAGTGGTTTTGGGATCAAGGAGAACAAACTTACTGCACAAAGACAAGTCTGTTTTCCAGAGCAATGTTTCCTGATAGGAGCAGCCTGTCAGACAGCAGCAGACTGTACCTTTGGGGCAGACCCATGCTGAAGGCTCTACATAGTTCTAGGGTGTCCAGGAGCATCTCAGGGAAGGATTTCTCCCTCTGTCTCCCCACAGCTCCTTCGAGGCACCAAGGATGTTCTGGCTTACCCCTATGGTTAAGCAGAAAGCATTTGGCACCAGACGACGGGTGCAGATCCCCAGGGAGAAAGGAAGCCAGCCTGTGTGGGAAGGGTTAGGCACAGGGACCTGCTTCTATTTCCTACCCATTCCCATTCCATTAACATCCAGCCTGCGACCTATGGGAATTTCAGATGTGCAGAATCACATCCAGAGCACTGAGTTGGCCAGACTTTGAAGGCATTGCAACTATTGCAGTGCTAAGTTTATTTTCCTAGTAGCAAGAAGAGCATGGCACAGTGTATTAAGCATCTTGATAAAGTTTTATGCAACCACTCTTTAAAAACCAACCCAGAAATGGCAGTGCTGTATTTTTAGTCAGGTAATTACATGGGTACTTCCATATATGTACTTCAAAATTAATCCAGTAGTGTAGTCATGCAAAAGGTCAGAAATTATTGAGTGAATAGCACCATTTCCTTTTTAGACCTTGATTATAACATGGTATTTGGGTAATACTTTGGCATAGTGCACAGGGAAGAAAGTGTGGAGCTCTAGCCTTGTTCACAGACTCTTCCCCTTAAAGCGCCTGCCCACCACTAACACAACATAATCTTTACTTATATCATTATTAAAATATCTGTTCCTTGCATTTAAAAGTCCCTCTAAATTCAAAACCAAACCCACGGAATTCTACTCTATTGACTGCACACAGTTTTCAGAGGATGCAAAGCCAGTGTGTTGGTAGTGCCAAGCTTATCCAAGAAAACACACCACCCTCTTGTCAGAGGTGGCATGGGAAAACAGTGTTAGGATGTAAGTTAACAAAGTATGCACTGGTAATCCGTAGAAAAATGCATTTTAGAAATGTAATATAAAGCAATCTTCAATCCCAGGCAACATAGGTGGAAGATGAAATCTAAAGGAAATCACATTTTAAACATTGAAGTACAGTTATGGCAGCCAAGTAATTAGAAGTCTGCTCTTTTAGATAGCACGCAGTATCATTGCTCTTAAAAGCTCACAGTGTCCATAGTATTTCAATTTTGAAACAAATAAGCTTTTGTTTATTCCTCTCTCTCCCCACTCTTCACTACTGTGTGCTAATCTCTATACCATTTTCCACATCCTAGCAGAACAAGTACCTTCTGAGAAAATATTCTGGGTTATTAATGGCTGGATTTTTTTTTTTTAATGTAACTGCTTAGTTATTGACAGAGGCAAAGGAAGCTCCCTTTTAGAGAAATTTGTGAATTGTTCCTTCTCAGAGCTGTTCCTGTCTGCCACTCCTTTCAGTGACCACTCTGTCAAGCCGTAGCCTTTCCTGCTCCCTGTCAACATGGTAAAGAAACAAGAATAAATGTGTACCCAAGAGGTACTAGTAGCCAATCCCTAATTACATTTGAGCCCATTTCAGTTCAGGTTTGAGTCTAGAAATCTAACTAACTTTGAGTAGTACTTCATTTCCGCTGGTGCAGTCGTGAACATCAGCATCTCCTCCAGCAGGAGAAGGTCAAAACCATTCTGAAGGTCTACAAGGCCCAAAGGACAATCCAGCTGGTACCCTGGGAATGTTCTTAGTTTACATAACATAGAAAGACAGCTAGAAAATTTTTTTTACTGAACCTGACTAAAAATATGTGTGCAACATCATTAATGGATTCTATTTCCTCTCACTGAAAGGCAATTTAATAAATCATCCTTTGCCATACTGCCACTAATTGCAATGGATTCTGAAAAAAAATCCTAAATGACTTTTTTTAGAAAAGTCACACATCCTGAAGGTACACTGCTGGCAAGCCCTCGAGTGTTTATATTACAAGCCAATCAATTTAAATAATCCCCAAGTTCATTACGTTCAGCTAGATTCTCAGGAAAGGTTCTCTCTTCCATTGGTTTCCAAGAATAAACCAACATAGGGCATCCTATTTTCACAACTGCTAGGTTTTGTGTGGCTAGGACTACACTACAGTAGCAAGATTTTAACAACTGCGGAAAAGACTATAAAACTTTCTGCCCCTTATTAACTACTGTGTGACTATTAGGTTTATGGGCAATGTTAACTTTGCAGCATAGGAATAAAAACATTGTAAACGGTCTCCAAAATGTTGGAAGCAATTTTCCCCAAGAGAGGCAGGCAGTCCTTCCAATCCCAGTAAGGTATGGAAAGGGTCATGTGGCACACATGTAAAATTAGATTAGACTCTCTGTTGCTAAGTAATTAAACCTAATTGTAAACCTGGGCAAGTACTGAATTTAAAACTGAACTCCCTGTTCAGTGCTCCAAAATCTCTATTGAAAATCCATGCAAAATGAAAACTGCTTCTTTAAAAGGAATCAGCTTGCAGCTTCCCAGAACGGAGCCCCTGGGCAAGTGGTTCAAAATATGATTTTTATAAACAAATCTGACATAGCAAACTTAATGCAAAATCCTATGCATATAACATCACTTATGTGTGCAACTCATTTAAATTATAGCTGTAGAGAGAAGGAAATAAAACTGGCATATTAACCTTTGGCACAACAGTACTCACATACTAGCAACGTTCAGCAGCAGATGATATTATTGTGACTCCCACTAGTATTGTCATAGTGAAGGGTCTGTCAGAATTCATGTTTGAAACCTCCACAGTCAGAGTTTATTAATTCAGCCATGAGCATCCGTTCCAGACCTATGCTGGCATGTACAATTTTTAGAACAGAATTTTTTTTTTGCTCCAACTTCCTTTTCCCTATCACTGTTGTATTTAAAGTCATTGAAAGCAAAAATAAAATAAAATAAAATCAAGCATAACTTCGTGAAATACACATCCTCTGCATCATCATATTTAAAAAGACCGAAGGCAAAAATAAAATATGTCAGAAATTAATAAATATAATATTCCACAAACTTTTTCTTGCCACAGACTCATTGGATACTGTTCTTCTCAAATGCTCATTCTAGAGAATGGTCTGCTAATTCTTCCTCAAGAGAGAGAACCCTTTCCAGCAATTCAAAAAGACAAGCTAAATGCATAAGAAAGACTTAAATAACAAATTATAAATTAAATTTAGAACATTTTCAGATTGTTTTTTTTGTTGAATTCTCCACATAATTGAATACATTCCTATACAACTAGCAAAAGCATCATGCAAAAAGACCTTTCCTGGTTAAATAATGTTTTAAAAAATGTGTTATTTGGGTAGCTTTAGCAACAATAATCAGGCCTTTATATAAGTTATTGGCCTGTTTATATGCTGTAATACATTTTGGTCATAAGTTCCAGACATTGAGACTTACTTAGCAGCCATCATAATGAAAGTGAAACAAGGGCAGACCTGCTGCTGAGCGGGAGAATACAATGGTTGAAATAATCACCTGGCTATTCACAATACTACTAAATTTGAGAAAAGTTACTTTGTCAAAATATCAGAGGACTACAGCAAGACACTTTTATATTTATTTATGATTTTGTATTTATTTAAATGACATCTAGATATACTGTTTTGAGCCATTCTCACCTTCTTATTTTGTGGAAGAATCCTGACAGCCAGCTCTATTTCCCTCCCTCCTACCAGCAATGCCATGAGCCAAGCTGTGACATGTGCAGGGCTGAGCAAAGGAATACATGATGTAGTTTTAGTATTGCAGTATGAAGAATGTGATGAATTCTTATCCTCTTTGGTAAATTCTTATCTTCTTTGATAAAACTGGGACAAATCAGGTCTGCAGAAGCTGCTCTCCAAGCTGTACCTTGCACAAGACCAAAGATCAATGCATGTGAAGCAGAAGGAAAAAAAAGACAGATTCCAAATACCAAAAATAAACTGCGAAGAAACCTAATCCTCAAAAGGTCAGAGGTACATCTGAAAGGCCCTGGCCATGCCTTTGTATCAGAATGTTACAACATTAGCCCTAATGACTTAATAGTTTTGCCCTTGAATTGTGTCAACAGGAACCTATCTTATTACATGCTAAATTAGTTGCTTCCAGCCTACTCCAGACTCTCAAGTGATGGGAAGACAGAGACTCTTCTAGCAAAGTTAGAAATGCAACCTCATACCTAAGCAGCGCTGCTGAGCAATACTTAGTACAATTTTAATTTTTGTACTTGTGTCTGAGTAAAAGAAGGCTGGGTACAGCATGGGGAAGAGCCCTACATTTCGCATTCAGGAGCCAAAATTAAAAGGAAGGAATCTCTTTTGAGTACTGTTGTGCCATGTCATCAAAGGTCATCGTCTGCTACAGATATCAGGGGATAATGAGATAGGGTCAGGCATAATGATGGCAGGCTCTAGGTAACAGAGGATGCTTTCTTTTGCTACTTCCCTTCTCTCAGAGAAGTTTGCATCCTTTACAGGCTTTCTTCGCATCCACACAAGAACAACTTCCAAACCTGGCACAGCAAAAGCCATCAGGTGCCCAAGGCACATCAGCACCTAACTATTCAGAGCCTGTCCCTGAATAACACAAGAACAAACAGTAAGATTCTAAGAGTTACAGTTACCAGGCAATTGTCTCATTCTAATTTGGAAAATTCCATATTTTTTTACTTATCTGGAAGTCTTTGCTCCACATCTGTCCTAAAATCCTGTCTCCTGTCAGCTAGACAAAAGGTTACTTTTCACAATAAATGCACAAGAAAGGAGAGACATGATTATACCATTCTGTAAGTCTTTTTAAAGGAGTTTTACAGGCAAGTAAGATGCAGCTCCAGACACTAGACTTTTAAATCATTTAAAGCTGACATAAGCTGATCCTAGGCATGGTTTATAATCATGTTTTTACTTTTCAGCTCTGACAATTACAAATTGTTTGTATTAGCTGCGCAAGCACTCGTATCCAGCAATATTGTCAAAGCCCATCCATCCCAGTCTCAAAACAGCACAGTAATCCTTTGCTTTGCCAGCCTCCATTCGCAGCCTTCATCTAACTGTTACCAACCAAGCAGGGAAGGGCAGGAGAGATCTACAGCCTGTGAAGAAAAACCCCTCATCTGCAATCTGTGGTAGCTGCAGTTTCCCCATGTTTCAATGTGGTTTTCAGACCATCTCAGCGTGACAGGAAGAAGCCTGGCATCCTCTAAGCATGTTGCACTTGTAACCTTTGAAGATGTTCAAAAGGAAAGAAAAGAAATAATAAATGAAAAGTCTTAACCATTTTGCGTGAAGTTTCATGAAAAGTCTTGGGGCCTAACTTGACTGGAACTGTTTTAAGTGCTCCTCTACTGCAGCAGCGGTGTGTCATATGAAAGGCTTTGTTTGGCATGTATCCACAGTTATAAATAAAAAACATATTTATCTTTGGTCATGCATATAATTTTAAAGTCAGTCAGAAGAAACTTTTTTTCTCCTTTTAAATCTGCAGCAAACCAAAGATAAATTCTTATAAATTATTTCTCTTAAAAGGAGGAAAAGAAAAAAAAACAATAACAAAATAGCTTGGCTATTGAGAAATCTGGAAAACAGATTACTTCTTTGGACAGAACAAAGTGTGTGTGTGTCATCATGACTTTAAACTGTTCCATGGTTCCCTATGGAAATACTTAATTGAAGCTAATAAGATGTGGAGTTATCAGTGGTTTTCCACGGTAGATTTCATATGGTCTCTCCAAGATATTTTACCTCCTTTAAAATGTACTGACCTAAAATTGTTTGAACTGCTGATCTGAGCAACCACCACTACTAACACTAAATATGAGTAAAACCTTGCTCCCAGAGGGGCAGGAGTTTGGATATATCCCTTGTAACTCCAACATCTATGCACCAAAATCAATTCAACTTCTGATTTGTAGCACGTGTGACAATAGAAACCATAAAAATCTTCAAATGAAAGGCTTACTTGCCTCTTAAAAATTGCAGCACGGGCCAGAAGTCCTTTCTTTCAGCATCACAAAATTAAGAGATTAACTACTTACCAGCAGACTGCAGATACCAGCACAAATCTTCCCTCAATTCTGATGTTTCATAAGGTGATCCTGATAAGCTCCTCCCCCAAACACTTCCGAGGATCAGGCACACCTTCCATTAAGCAGATTAGTTGATCATGAGTACAGGATATACAATTTTTGATTAGTTAAAATCCCGCACCTTTCTTACCTCACACCTTAGAAAAGCAAATCCCTGATGGATTTGAGATGGAGATACAGTGTCCATACAGAAGATTCCATTTTTAACCATAAGCATGTATTTACACAATAAAGCCTTCTTTACATTCAGAAACTGATTATTTGGCATCTGCAAAGTGTAGTTGCTTTATAAGTATCTGTACATACCAATTTCTGATAACATCTCAAAATAAATTTGGCTTGAGCCAATGTATCTGTGCCACTATACATGACTAAGCCATTCTGAGACTTATAGAAGAAGAAAAATTTTTCCTATATTCATAGCAGCTGAGTTTATAAAAGACTTTGAGTAGAGGTAACTTGTGTAAGTTTGGCAATAATTTCACACCTATATTTTAGGTAATAAACCTGTCTTCCTAAAATTAGCGAAAACCAAGTGGCTTATCATTATTTTGCTCCAGGATGAGAAATTTACAGACTTTTCTGGCAAAACATCCTTTTGCCTTCAGCAATTTTTTTTTCCTGAAAACATACTCCCTGTGCCTGCAAATGCATCCACTGCATATGTTTCTTTTTAATGTTAGTATTCCTTTTGGACAGACCATCTCCACTGATAAAGTCAAGTACAGTCTGTGGGCTGCAGGGTCAAGTTCAGTGTACCACCTATCAGTAATTATATCAGTCAGCAGCAAGCACAGTGCATTCATTAACCTATAACCAACCTTGGTATTTAACATTGACCAATATTACATTCAGATTAAAGAAACTGCAGGCAAACACCATGACACAGGAAATACAAGGATAGAATAAATGCCATGGGAAAACACTGTATTTGAACACAGTTGAAGTCAGCACAGACTGAATTTTAAGATGAAGCAACTACTTTGCAGCTGCTTGCCAACAACAAGAATTAATGCAACATTCCTTAGGCAGTGAATAAGGTGAGCAGGAACTCCCCATTTATTTTCCATTCAGCAAAGAGTAAAAAGTTGCCTCCTGAAAGCATTTCCCATCTTAGCCATCCAAAGTGTGTGTCACCTCTTGACTTTTCATGCACTATACAGGGAAGCAAGGACAACTGAGATCCTAAGCCAGGTGTCTTGTGTCGCTAGCAAGAAAACAATCCAGGCTGAATTTTGGGGCATATTTCTATTAGGAGTTTTCCTGTAAGCCATCCTGTAAGTTTATGTGTGTTCCTAAAATGCAAAAGTGCCTAAGATTTACAAGGTTAGCAATGCACAATGCTGCAAGTGGCACACAAACTCAGATGCTGTGGGATTCTTTACCAGTGCAAGTTTTCATCCATCTCAGCATATGGATGAACTGAGAAGAAAGCCTGATTGTAATTACATTAAGCACTTGGCAATAAGGAAAAGTTTGTACTTGTACACAGATGGCTTTATGTTACAATGCTATAAATGTGCCAAGTTTCATGGCTTCACCACATGATACAAAAGAAGGAGCTTGATCTGAAGTCTGTGCAAACCTGCTGAAAAGCTCTCCCTGGTTTCAGGGTATTGCTATCAGGTTTCTGATAATTCCACAGAACACACCTGGATAAGAAAATAGCCTTTTGTACTAAAATGCAATTATTCTTTTACCATTTTAACACCATTTGCCTATTTTAGCTCAGTCCTCATGCCTTGGTGACTGTTTTCTTCAAAGACTAAACAATAATATCCTGTTTGGGCCGCTTAAAATTACTTGGGTTGCCCCCTTAACATTCATATATGTTAGAAACTAAAACTTTACAAAACTCATAGTGATGCCTAAAGAGGGTACCTAGAGCAGAGGCTAGACAGTGTTAAAGGAATACAGTAGGTATTTATTAAAAGGCCTTCAAAGAATACACCTTGGGCAATACAAGAGCCCAGCTGGGGCTAAACCAAGGATGGATCCAAGACGAATGCAAGATGGACAGTGAGTCATGAGCTTTCACACTTTTATAAGTTTTGATCCATTTACATACTGGGGTTAACCATCTAATTACAGCTGCAGGTTATGAAGTCCCATCCTCCTAGGTTGCTCTCTTCAGTTTGCTGTTGTTTATACTTTACGGGCCTGAAGCTGCAACGGTGTCCTTGGTGCTCAGGCTGGAAAAAGATTGTTTTGTCTAGCTAAAATGTGAAGAGAACTTGCTAACACTTTATATGAAGTTCAGAGTCACACACCAATGCAGTTTAGAATCTGAAAAATATAGAAGTTAAAAGTTAAGGCATCAATAGAAACTACATGGGGAAAAAAGAAAAATTACATTCTTATTCTGAGTCCTGGTGTTTCTGATTCAAGTCCTCTTTTCTGTGACCTTCCTAACTCTATTACTTCATGAAGGTAAGAGATTTTAAAACTTACTTTAAAAATCCTTAATTTAGAAAAATAAACAAAAATTCTCTCAACCCACTCCTCAGTGTCTCATCATAACTTATTTTAGGGTAATAAATCTTCACCCTGACAGCTCTCTGATGATGCATTATGTTAATACATCATGATGACAATACTTGTAATATATGATGAATATATTTTCTGAAAGGGATATCACGTATACATTCCATCTTCCCAGCACAGAAGAAGGTCTGGGAAAAGGGGGAGAAGGGAAGATAAAAGACGCTCTTTACCCAGAAGGCAAAATCTCACAAGAAAATGTGGAAATAAATTGATTGCCCTTGTTAAAATAGAAAGAGAATAAGAAAAAAAATGCTGTACAGCACAAGCAACTTATATCAGTAATATTACTGTTTGTTCCTCAAATACTGATATTCAGGCTCCATTATAAAAGGGAAATATTTTCATGTACTTGTCTCAGTCGTGCTAATACAGGCATAACAGCTACTAGGAAATAATCATGATGATTTTGATAGGGTTGGAAGATTGTGATAATGAGAGGTGCGATATTTAAAAGAGTAACCAAGGTTGTTCTGCAAACAGAAATAACTGGCAGCCTTGTTGAATAATCTGGTGAGAGCTGTGGACACTCCTAAGAGTCACCTAAGACTGACACAAGCAAAAATCTTGAGTGTGGAAAAGGTGATTGACAGGGGTTTTTAGCAGGAAATAGTCAATTTTTTAGTATGGATATCTAGCCTTCCACAACACATTATACATTAGAACCAGATCATGGGCTGGTGTTTGCTGTGCTGAGCTCAGCACAAACAGAACAAAGACAATGCTGGCCTCAACCAATTTAAACTCCATTTCAAAGGCTTAGAATGTAAAATCAGCCCCTGGTTTAGCAGAGCCTGTTGTCTGGGCCGAAGGTAGAAGTAACTGATCCAAAGACACACTTTGCATGTGTGACTATGTGGGTTGAAAGGATGAGATTTGACAATAACAGGTTTATAGTGGCCCTCTAGGCGCTCTTGGACTGCACACAAGTAATGGAAAACAACCTCAGTGCCCCTATTCATGGCACAAAGATCACAATGGTGGTCAGAAATTACCTTGAGTCTAGCACCAACACTCCTTTTTCAGAAACGTGGTCTTTCCATCTACTACCAGGTTACTGAAATCTTAGTGTTCAGTTTAGTGCAGAGAAAAAACTGAAACAAACAGTTGAATGAGCTTCTGACTTTTTAGGAGTTCTGACACTGATCCAAAGTGAAAAACTTGACTTTTGCAAAACACCCACAGGTTCTCACTGTGTCACTGAAATGGAGTCTGATGATAAATGTTCTGGTTTGACAAATACTGACTTGTATATCTGCACAGGACTAGAGTAATTTCTGTTTCTGCTTGGTCTTGTTAAAGCTGCAGTGGAGAGGTGGATCTGATGCTTGAAACAACTTAGAGGCCTGAGATATTCTTTTTTAGTTGAAGAATTAGAAAACAAAATTCCTGTGAGACATTTAATAGAAGAAAAAGATGTTGTGATTAATATACGCAGGAAAGGATTAAAATATTACAATAAGAGTGAAATAATAAAAATAAAGAAACATCCAATCATATATTTTGTTGTGAAATCATCCAAACTGACAAGCAAGTTGTATTTGAACATAGTGGCAATAATTTCAACTCCAGTGTAAAGCTCTGCATAAAGAGAGGCCTTGGACATTGCTGTTTTGGCTTTGCTAGAAATATTTAAGGAAAGGGCCCCAAATTCCTGATAGGGACTGGTAGGTCTCACTCTGCCACAGAAATGCTAAAGATGCAAACATCAACAGCGCAAACAAAGTGATGGGAGTGGCGATATTACTCTGTTGAACATGTGAAAAGAAGCAATGATACCCAATGCAAGGCAGTGCACACAGTCTCAGCCACATTCTCTGAGTGTGATTGGGGTAATCCTGCAAGCTGCTTATTGACCTCTGAATCTTCAACCTGCAGAAGAGATATGAGCAATAATGAATACTGGAAGCCACTGTGTGATAACCAGCAGGGCCTTGCTAGCAAGCCTGTCTCCCTGGGGATGATTACAAGCAAAAATAAAAAAGGTTCTAATGGAAATCAGCTGATAGAATCAACCCTACTAAATCCACTGTCACTTTTCTACGACTACTTGCAAGAGCCTATTGCAATGTTGTTTTGCATTGCAAGAATTTGTCCTTCAGCTGTTGAAGGGAAATAAGCAGCTCATTCTGTAGATGAGCCATCCTTTTGGATACTGCTGTTCCAAGTCAAGAAATCTACATTACCAAATCCCATCAATGCTAGATGTCTTTGGCATGCCAAATGTCCTCTCAATTACAGAAAAAGAAGAAGGGAAAAAAAAGAAAAAAAAGTGAAAATTGAGAAGTGTCACAACTGTATTGACTTTCATGCAGGAATAGTCACTTTCAGGTTGACCTTTAAACCCAGTCATATGGGTTTAAAAGAAACAATTAAAAAGCTAAAACAAAGCATCTCTATTAATAAGGCCAGCTGATTCAAATTATGTTATTAGAATGTACCTAGTGATTTTTTTCTTCTAAATTAGGTTGAGAAGCACATATAGAAAGTCCCGTTAACTGTCATTCAATCCACAGATCTGCATTACTGTAAAAAATTGCTCAGCTAAAGTTCACACAAAACAAAAGTGAAATTACCCCAAAGGAATCTTTGTGTTTCAAGACAATTTTCTTGCTGAGTTTCAAATATTAAAACTCTCCCAGTTGTTAAATAAAGAGTGATGAGAAAATGCATGCAATTTTAATTTCCACTGGGATTCTGCCTGGTGTGAGACAATCATGTTGTTAGATATTTTTCTAAAGAGTAAAATAACGTTATAGCATCTGTGAAGGATGTTATGAAGAACATGGTACTGAAATAAAAAACATTTTTTTCCCAGATTAGCTACTTGTTATGCTTTTTGATGAAATTGCTTGAATTAGAATTTACGCAAAGCTTTATTATCTAAGACATTTCAGCTCAGTTTAACTGATGTATCTATTAGAGTATCTATCTTGTAGTTAATGAAGGCTTGATATATATCAACTAAAGAGAATCCAGGCAAGTACAATGGATATATACAAAAAATGACACAATGTTCACTTTTTCCCCCCGCCTCCAGCAATGTCAAAGCAACAGCATATTAGCATATTTTAAAATCAAAACTGGTGTTCACTGGTGCTCCCTGCAAAGCCACAGGTTAGCAGAATGGCTGGGTATTCACAACACTTGAACACCAGCCTTTGCTCTTCTTTTGGTGCCTGGGGGAATTTCAGGTGCTCTTGAAAGATTTTTGTAGGAAGACCAAAAATAAGGAATGACAAAAAGGAACCAAAAATAAAAACCAAAAACCAAATTAGAGTCTTAAATATAACTAGTTCATAATCCCTAGCTCACAATCACGCCCTGAGACACAGATATGTCAGGAATGAAGTATCACGTTGTAACACTAAGGAGGAATTTTCTTTGGAGATTTGGCTCCGGCTGAGGAAGAACTCAAAGGGGCTTACTAAACAACTCCATAGTGAGAAAAATTAAAAATGTCACCCATGACTGGGAAAGCATCCTGCTAGAAAAATTACCATCTTGTCTGATTTTGTTTATTGCCCTCTTTGTCAGATCTGTAAACCTATTCTAAAATATTTCAGCTTGAAGGAAAGAAATAACACTAATGAAAATACTACCTAAAAATGTCAGTTCTGTAATTGAGAATAAATACAGATATATTGACAAAACTAGCATTAAATACTGATGATAATGTATGTTTCAGTTCTTGCACTTTTAAAAATATTTAAATAAAAAGACTGGAGACCTGACTCCTTCAAATTCTTTCAGAAGCCTACAAAGTCCTTTTCTCCTTTTCTATTAGTAATGGTATTGAGTAATATAAATTAGGAAAAGGATGAAACAGGAGGAATACTTATTTTCATTTCATTCCACTTTCAGATAGTTTTCACAGAGGAAACTGGTCTCTACTAAATCCAGCCACAGCTTAGGTGAAACAAAATTCTTTCCAATCCACTTATATTTGTTTGTTTTGATGGAGGTGTTTTTCCAAGGGAGATGTTCTAGAGGAATTTTCCAGGCTAGAGGAAAGATTTGTGTCTTCTCTTAAATGGCAAACTTTTTCATGGAATGGGTAATATCTAGACAAGCAAATAACATTTGTGGATCTTGGACTAATGCTTGTCTGAGTGCAAGGAGTAGGTAATGGTAGGAATTTTACCATGTATTCCTTGACAGGCAGCTGCATAGCTGTGAGAGTGACAAGGAGTTTATGTATCCTGAAGATACAGGAAGAACAAAGGGGAGAAAATTAAGTGGCAAAATCAGTAGTTCCTATAGTGGAACTATACTGCTGGTTGATTTTTTTCTTTGGACAGGACTTAGAAAGAAAAATGGCAGGCATATTTTTTCTAGATTTATTGTATTTGGAGACAGTATATTTAAGTAGAATAGAGAGAGTGGGTGATATGAGTGAGAATCTAATGACTACTAATTAAGGGGAATTTCAAGGCCAACCAAAGTGAAGGAGAAAAACTCTCTGTCCCTTGCACTATTGACAAAGTGGTGCCCCTTTAATTTCTGGACATTTCTAAAGATAAACTGAGACAAAACAGCATAAGTAAAGACAAAACAATGCCAAAATCAGGATTTAGGCAACAGCTCCAGCAGAAGCTGTTCCAAAATTAAGACTACAATAGCAGCAAATCTAAAAGCAGCAATATGGGTTCTAGGAGGCACTGCAACTTCCTCCTCTCTTCAGGGATCTAATCAGAGCCATCCACAGGGTGCTAGTCCTCTTGGAGGCTGACATGCAAAATCTTTATATTTACATTTACATTCATGCCCAGTCAGCAATCAATAGATTTCTCAGAACCTACATGATTTGTGCCCATGAGACAGAAAGCACATCAAGCCATCCCTACAGCCACTAACATTGGGAGTCTCCATGTGGGTTCCTGCAGGGCTGGCCCTATGCTCCAGTTCTAAGGGCTCTCCAAAAGCAATGCCTGCCCTTGACAGCTTTCATAAGTGAAATTTGACAGGAATTTGTCTAGGGCTGCCAAATCTCTTGCAATAACAGAGCTCAAATCGGTGGGGCATCATCACCACACACCAGGAAACCCATTTTCCCAAAAAGCTGCTACAGCCTGGGCTGTGGCTGGCTAATCAAGTAGCAAAGGAGATCTGAATCTGGCTCATTTTTCCGAAGTGGCCAACAGGACCTTTTCAAAGCTGCAGGCTCAGAAAATTCCTCTCTTCACTGTGTTTCAGAAACTCATTGCCACTTGAACGGGCTCTTGTATTAACTTTACTCTATCTGAAGTTCCCAAAACAACATTCTTTAAGAATGTATAGAATGGTTTTGCATATGCAAGGTCATCATCAGGTTACTTAAAAAAAATAGGTAAGATCATTTGGAACAGAATAGTTCACAGTTTACTTTACAACACCACAGCTGTCAAAATATTAAACCATAGAAACAAAAGTTGAAATTAGAGATAAAAAGCAAATTTAAATGTCTTTGATGACTTCTATGTAGTAAGGGGGTTTCAGAGTTCATGCTGTTTTAAACAAGAAGGAAAGAAAAGCCAACCTCTGAAACTGGCAATAGGGCTAAGAAAAAGTCAGATCCATTCCCCTTCAATTCATAGACTCTTTATGCAAACACTGGACATATTTAAACTCAAATCTCAAACACAGAGAATGGGTGATTAATACTCTGCCCCTGTCCTGCCTCATGAGTTTATAAGCTCTCTCATTAATTGTTTGTTCCAGTTATAGCATAGCTGAGACCAGGTCTCCTTTGGGGCCTCACTACTTTATGATGCAATTAATGCACATAACCCTATGACATCTATAGCTCTCGAACCCTAAAGTGTTGTGTGTGCCAGGATGAGGGGTTTTTTGCCACCAGCAGTGTCTCACTGGCAGCAGGCCTCTCTTTGCATCTTTTGCATCTGCCTGTTCTTCTGTATCATAACCCCTCTAATCTCCTGGATGCTGGAATGGATGACAAGCAAGAGCATCCTTTTATAGGAGGCCAGAGTAAAACAAGGATGACCAGGTTACTACTCACATATATCCAGTGGCCCAACTAGCCCCAGCTTTACTTACAAAAAAATATTAACTGGAAAGAATGGTAAAACTCACACTGATATCAACTGGACCAGCATTTCTCACTCTCATGTGACATTTATCAGTGCATGGAGGACTTTGCTCAGTCTTTCTGTCTCACCTCATCTTTTCCAAGTAATTTCTTTGTCTCCGCTGAAGATATTTCCAAGCACCACTGTTTCAGTCATCAGATAAATTGCTTTTTTGTCTCAGAAGGATTTAATTCTGTGTGTTTACTTCTTTATTATGTGTACCCCTGCAAACTAACATCTTCTTTGCATTTAGTTGGCAGTAGAGGGGCATGCAAAATCAAAGCCCTATTCTGCTGAAACTGCAAGATGAAACACAAGAAAACTCTTAACTTCAGAGAGTACTGTAGAGAGAAAATAGGAAGTAGAACAACTTTTAAAAATGCACACTTTTCTACTGCACTAAAGCCTTCACTGCTTTTGCCAAAACTTCACTTTTAAGAAAAAACAGCTGTGGATTTGATTTCTATGTTTCTCAGCCACTAGTCAATAGAGGATTCAATTTTAAAGCACAAGACCTATAACATACAGAGTGAATAATTTCTTGTCTGCATATAAGAGAGCACAGATAGATAACATGCTTAGTGAAAGCTTTATTACCAAGGAAACACATTTATAAGCATTGAATCTAGCACCTTAACATTTACAACTCACTTAAAAAAAATGCTAGCTGTAAATAAGTCCATACTCATAACTCGAATTATGTGGTATCTATCACTCATGCCTATTTTAAGAATTACTTATTGCCTTAGAGTGTCAACAGGCAAACACAGTTTGTGAAAGTTCAGAGTTTTTGGAGATTTGGACTGTGATCTACCACAAGTTAATTGTTGCAGTGAGATAATAATTTTTTTGTAATTATGCCCAACAAATCCATAACTAGCCCCTCACAGAATAAGTTTTATCTAGTGCCACTTGCTATTTCCTAAAGGTCATGGAGTCTCTTTTTCTCACCTCTAACAGCTTACCTTTCCTGCATGTACTATGGGGAAGCATAATTCCAGCAGAGTGGAAATTCAGTCAGCAAATGAGGCTTCAACATAAATATTCATGGGGAAAAAAAACTTTTGAAAAAATGTTGAGAAAAGAGGGTAGGTAAATCATGGCATCCTCAGGAGACCACTAAGATATGCACTGTCAATTTACATAGATTTGCTTAAAATTTTGTGTGCAATTTAAGAAGTGTTTTCATACTTACTGAATTATCACCTTCTTGCTGGAATTAGGGCATCTCTTGAGCACTGGACACTTAATCCAGAGTACAGAACAGTTGCCCAGATGCCATGTGGTACCCATTTGTCATATCCTGGATTTACAGTCTGACAATTAGCAAGGGAAATCATTCTGGATTGTTCAGGGAAGTGTTTCTGTCCCAGTAAATACACAACAGTTGTCCAGTTTTTTTACAAAGTGAATTTGACTTCTTATCTAGGATTCTTTCCCCACTTTTCAAACCCTTGAAATCCAAACCAAGAATCTGATATAAAAGCAAGCCATGGGAGAAGCACATGAACTCACAGGTACCATCTACATGTACAAAGCCTTGTTTCTATACAAGCACTAAAGGATAAGCATTATCTCAGGATAGAGTCCCAGTAGATCTCAGCACAACTTAATATGATAAAGATTCAGCTTCAAGAAAAAAAAAAAAGAAAAAAAGGAAAATTTTTGAAAATGCTTGGTTATGGCTTGTTCTGCTTGTGGCTGTGGTCACTGATAACACTTACTGACCTTGGAAGAGAGTGATGCCATGTGCCTTTAGAAAGCCAGCTCAAACATTATATATGGATAATATCTGACTCCTTGCAGTTAATCCTGCAACGACACACATTCATAGAGACATTTGTATAATTAGGAGTCCTGTGAACTCAATTCATGTCTGACTCCTGTCTGCTTCCATAAGCCTAAATAGACATTAATAAATTGAGCCGTTTGCCAACTCAGGATTCAAATCACTAAGAGTCATAAAATCTAGTGTCCAGAAGAGTCTGAATACCAAACTCCAATGCCAAAATTGGACCATTCCATGAAGAACAATATAAAAAAAAGATTACTTCAAAACCACTGACCATGAAGAAAAAGAACATTGACTATTGGGCAATGATGCAATCTTGAACTTTCACACCACATCTCAGGAAATATTACTGCACTATAATTGAGTTCATCAGGTTCCATGGGCATGCCCATGTTTTCTTCTCAATTTCTCAAAGATTTTCATTGGTGTGATGCAAAGGACACTACTGTCTACTGGGTGGTTCTCTGTGTTAATCTAAAGCAAGTTCATCTCAATTTTTATTTCACCATTGTTTGTAGCTTTTTAGCTTTCAGATCCTCCCTAACAAGGACAGTGGCCAGAAGAATACAACATATGTACCTTTTAAAAAAACAAAATGAGAGGCAATGTTAAGGCTTCTTCCATTTATTTTTTTAGGTTTTCACTTTTCTAAAGAAAACCTTTTATTCAACCCTGATGCCATAAAAGAAGGTGATGTCATAATTTATGATATTAAACTTGTTGCTAAAATGTCATTACACAAGTGATGTTTTAATTGATGATGCTAAACTGGTTAGCAGGAAAGTGTCAAGTGTCACTTTCATGACATAAACTGCCAGTTATTATTATATAATATCAATTATTCTTTGGAGAACTGCATTAGATCAGTTACATCTGAACCAATGTAGTTGAGGCAGGTTCATCTTTTTTTAAATGCTGTTCATCCAGTTCTCATTATTAGGAGTAAAATATACTTCGGATGCAGTTCAGACTTTTATAACTCTCTCCTTGAAATATAATACCTGCCTTTCTCATTTGTCCTTTTAGATGCCATCAAATCAACGTTGAACTAAAACAAAAGCAGTGAGACAAATTTTATAGCTTTAAGAACTTGTCTTGTTCTGCAAACACACAAAAACCAAAGTTTGAGATTAAGGTAAGCAAAAATAACAAAACATAGTTTTAATAGTAGGTTAAATATAGAGCATTAGGATTTGCTGACAGAATGTTTGTTACTAAGAGACCTGCTTTGACGCTGGACATTCTAAAGCTTTAGTGTCCAGCTGCTCTCCAAATTCCTCTAAATCTTACTTAGGCACGGAACCAAGAGAATATATTAATTTCTGAAATGCATGTAGCCAGATCTTAAAAACTTCATCTCTTTTAGGGATACTTATAAGTAAAAGCAGGAAGTTCAGTTCATGTGTACTCTCTGGGTCCAACAGGAGTAGACTGAGTCACTGCTGATGCTGATCTGATTGAGCGAGTTTATAAATTTTCCCTAAGTTAAAGCTGCATTCTGCTCCTTGCTGTCAGTGACACATCTCTGCCTTACTGGCAAACATGTTCAGAGATATCCTGATAACAAGTTAGATGCAACATTAAATAATGAGATTTTTATGGGAATTTCCAAGTTGAAATCTCATCTATTTTATATGAGTAGGTACAGATCCTTTAATGAGGGAGAGCACAACAGTCAGGACTATCTCTTGGTCGAGACTGTTGAATTTGTCTGAATTTAAATAAGAGGATTGTTCTCATAAATTTCCCTGCTGTAAAATGGTAAAAAATGGAAAGATAAATGATGTACATCCATGCAACCACAATGACCCTGAAAAACAGTGGACTGTCCAAAGCCAACAAAATGTGGCTGCTAAATAAGCCACACTTTTAGTTTCCTGAACAGCTTCATGCTCAGATCAGAGGCGCTTTATGACGGAAGATGGATGTGGATATGGCTTAAAGATCACACTTCCTTTTACTCTGTTACCTGTACAAACTCCACTCAGATCAGATGTCACATTTCTTGGGAAAAATCTTGGAGGTTTGATCAAAGGAGTTGCAGGAGGTGATAGGGAGAGGCTGCAAAGAGGTAAGAGAGAAGCTCACTAAGAAATATTTAGAAACACACATGTGATTTTCATTAGGTTTAGTGGCCTTGGTGGAAATTAATCTGCAGGGCAAGACTGAAAACTTACCTCATGATTTCATTCACGCAAAAAGAATCTGTTCTCCCCTTTTAGGTCTCTTGTTCTCTCCACATTTTTGCAAGGAATGAATTTGGGTATTATCCCACTCTCCACTTCTTTCTGACAAGCTTAATAGTGATAATTGATCTGAGTTCACAAAAGAAAAAAAAAAAAAAGAAAGGCAAAAGTTGTTAAGTCTTGATTATCCATATGCATTGGTTATTTTATTACCAACGTATTTCTAGGTAAAATTTTACCTGTCAGATTTTGGGAATATACAAATTTCATTAGATATCAGATCTTCAATGCAGATGGTGAAATAGTGCCAGAATTTTGAAAGTTTATCCCCGTAGCCTGCCATCACATATTCTGTATTCCACAGACATTCTCATTGGAGCCTGTGACTATTTTTCTCTTTTTCCTGATTGGCTGCAATTATTTAAAATACACTTTCAAGGCAGAGAGACCTTGCATCAGCCATCAAGCAATGCACCATATCACTCCAATTTACATAACAAGTCAGATAAAATCTAAGCATCAAAGAATGCACACTTGTTGACATGACAGAAGGTTGAAATCCTATGAGAAAAATGCCTCTTACAAGAAAGATGAGGATAACAGGTTGAACCTGCCCATCCATGTAGTTGCTGCATCATGGAAATATGTTCACAGCCCATGGTAGTACTGATCAACCTGTAACAAGGCTCCATCTTACAAAGGCAAAATTCCTTCTAACATTTCCTTGTAACTGAAAGAAGGCATCCAGACACTAGTGGGTTTTGTAAAAGTTATATCATAATTTATAATTGGTTGCTAATTAATGTCAGATCACAGTGGAATTCCTATGGAATTACAGAGTGGAGCCTCTTTAATTACCAGTTTATAATTATAAATCTCATTGGAATGAAAACACAAGAACTGTAATAAATTATTATGATCGTGGAAGATCATCTTTGACTAATAAAATCTTCATGCATGTCTCTTAAGGAATTATAGAACAGTAGTCTTGACTTGGGGCAAAAAATATTTTCCATGACGCAGGGTTCCCCTTCCTGCATTATACAAAAATTAAAGAGATAAAATCTTAGACATTATTTCACAACTAGACCAATTACATCTTGTGAAATTAAAAATACATCTCAGGCCTCTTAGTATTACGTCCTGCAGTCCATGTACCCAAGAGATCACCAAGGCAGGACCATTCCCACCACTGCTCTGCAGTTTTGTCCTTCTCTATTGATGTGGATTCAAAAAGCCATGGAACTAACCCTGGCTGTGACACAGCCTCAATGCAATTATACAGCAGAGACCTGCAACTTTCTGTGCAGGTTGTCCTGATCTGTTGATGCACTTGAGCACAATCAAGGATGAGATGATTAATACTGTGCATGTTGACTGTTAATAATTAGGTGTACCCACAGCAGTTTGTCCTATGTTCTGCTGCACACATTTGGACCTCCCTAAACAGCTGTGGGTGGAGAATTACAACTCCAATAGCTTCACACCAGTACCCTACAGAAAAAAAAAACCTGATGTTTATGAATGTTATGAATCTATTCAACCATCTTCTCCTCCTTTCAGTTTGATTTTGGGTGAGCTGAACTGAAAAAAAGTCGGAGTGTCTGCTACAGGGAAGCAGCCTTGCAAGAAAAGTTCCCAGCATAGGACCTCATCTCCACAACAAGTACAAGTGGAGGAGAAGGCAGGTATCTCTCTGTCTCCCCAGTGCCACCATAACATGGGACCCCAGCACAGAACTGTGCACCCACAACCTCACAGCCATCTCAGACACAATCACTATCTCCAGAACTTGCTTAGGACAAGGAAAAAGAAACTGATTTGATTTCAAGAATCATGTTCGTAATTGACTTGACTTTGCTGGTGAGAAGCAGGTTCTGAGCCTCATGAACTTGTTTGTATGTCCCAACAAGTTCAGTCACTTTCTCTCTGGACTGCTTGTTACTGCTTTCAGCCATTCTCCTAAGATGTACTTTTCCTCCACACGGAAATGAGCAGTTCATATGTTGAGGCCCTCCTACCCTGCTTTTACAAGGATTGTTTTTATCTGTTCCTTGCATTTTTCCCCAGTCCTCTCATAGTTTTATTTCTCCATGCCTTTGAGGCTTCAGCCTTGTGCTTCTCCCTGTGTCCCATGTACAGCTGTGGGAATCTGTAAACCTGCCAATGAGTACTTTGTAAAAAGTTGTTGTAGATCTGATGGGTTTCACTTTGCAAGCCAAGAAACAAAGACTTATGACATAATTGATAGCAACAAATTGAAAGAGGAACTATGGCCCCTACCTAAAATAAAAGACAAACAGTGAATTAAAGGTCATGATATGAAGAATTACACAGAGAAACACTGGGAAATAAGAACAAACAATGCAGGCTACAGTGGAGTTAAACCAGAGATGAATTTGGCTAAATAAAACATAAGAAACCTATTTCCTGTACTAATTACTCCATTTCCAGAGAAGTGTAATGTTGGCATCAGCCTTCATACTAAATTTCACCACAAACCCCCAACATTTAACAGTGTTTTAGCCTACACATTAGGGAGTTTACCAATTTTTATTTTGCCTAGCTAATGTTTATTTCCTGACAATTTTGCCTTGCTGATTTACTCGAGTGGAGAGATTCTCCTTGAACAACTGAACTGCTATTCAAGGGCTTCAAGAAGTAAGCACAAAAATATTATTTGATTTGTTTTTCATTCCACTTTGCAAAATTGTCTCTTTAGTAAATCCAGACCATCCGAATCAACAGGATGACTTCCCCACATGGACAATGTTTCCCACAGAGTACATAGGTTGCAGTCACTAACAAAGGCAGAAGGACAGCTTGCTTCTTCTCATTCATTTTGTAGGCAGAACAAAGACAACAGCACATTAGCAACAGACATTCATATGGACACTGGAATTAATCAGACTCAAGTTTGCCTTCCCTTAAATCAAAGGGTCATGTGAAGGTGGGGAGAAGAATTTGCAGTGGTATCTTTGCAGGACTGCATTCCTAATTTTGCCTGAGATAACAGAGTCCCAGTGCCTTGAACTGCTGATTATTACAATCACCAACAGACATACATACATATTCAGGGAAAGTGTTCTAACTCTCACATTTGTATTCATTTTACTTTGACTCGACTGGAATCATAAAAGGAATGTGTAAACGAGGAGAGCCTGTTGCTGAAATGAAGTTGAATTTTTTCCCCACAGAAACTTGGGTTCATGACAGCTTTTTGTTGGGCAGGACATAAGCCTTTTGTAATTTATTGCTTTTAGATTAAATCTTGGGAAACTCAATATTGCAGTTGAATGATTAGAGCAATACCCCTTGGAGTAATAAATTTTCTTTGGTCCTATGCATCTCCCGATCATGTTTCCCTTCTAATTACATTTACATAAATGATATTCTGCAAAATTAAATTAACATTCAAACCGTTATGCTGGCAAGGAGAGACAAAAATTAGTTATAAACTTACATCCCTAAAAAAAATGAAATGACACCTCGTTCTTTCCACAAACTGAATCATATCTATCCCCCAAAGTGTCTCACACACAATTCATTATTCTAGTTGGTTAATCACTGACCTAGAGGCTCTGCTCCCCCTCTTTCGGAAGTTTAATAGTGTCAGGAACTGCTTTCCACAGGGTCTCATTAAATAGAAGCAATTGGTGACAATCCAAATTTGGTCAGCAAAGTGCTTTATTCAGACCTAGACTTGATTTCTATAGTTTTGGCCACAGCCCTTCTTCAGGGCTTCCCTCTCTTGGCTCCTGTGCACAACTTCTCTACTAAGGAGCCCGAAGGCATTGGCCGGGCTCCATGTGAACTTAGACTCAGTGCTGCACTGGCACTGCCCTGACCAGGTTTAAAAAAGACGTTCTTGCCCTTCATATGTCCACTTCACTCTGCTGGCTGGTGAGCAGAGCCGTGATTTCATGGACTGGTCTCCAAATGATGCAGAATTTCACAGAGCGTGTTTTTGCTTGCCAGGAGATGGGACTATTATTTGGAGGAGGAAAAAAGAGTGCCAGCCTACTGCTGGCTCATGAAGTCAGTCTTCATACAGCTTTTCCAAGATCTGAAGTTGAAATGGATTGTGTTATGTAGTGTTAATTTCGCTAAGATCACTAATTTCCTGACTACTCAATCTATTTTCTCAGCACTGTATGAGGATCAGTAGCTTTTTCAGAGAAAAATTGTTTCCTAAGACCTACTTGGAAAGGCATTATTTTTGTTGTCACATAGAGGATTTGGCCCTTCAGATACTCATCCTCTGTAAAGACAGGGTACATCCATCTCCTCTCTCCTCTCTTTTGTCTTTTGATGAAATTAACAAATCATCAAAACACTTAGGCAAAGAACACATGGCCTATTCTATCCCCGGGCACCAGTGAGGCATCACGTGGTTTTATTTGTTGCTCCTACAGAAACTGCATTGAAGATCACAATATTTTCTTTCAGGAATTTGAATCCTAATCTTTATCCTGCCCATCCTTATAGTCAAGAGCATATAGCATCTATAGTATCTAGTGGTAACTTTTGCATTCTTATGCAAGTATTGCACAAGAAGTATTGGAATTCTTATGCAAATATACTCAAACAATATTGAGACATTAGTAATAAAGTGGGGAAAAACTCATTGTTTATTATATGACATATACATATATACATACATAGTCACAACTGGAACTAAGTCTGTCAGCTCTAGTGCAAGTGTGCCTATTTGAGTAGGAGTACATTTTTTAAGTTGTGCATGTTTCAATGGGGAAAATACAGTGTCAGGAGAAGGGGATTGAAGTAGAAAAGTCAAAGCCTCTGATTAAATAAAGTCTGTGTATATATGAGCTTACTTTTCAGTTTGAAACCTGGATGATTTTAACATTTCAATTTTTTAAAGCAAGGTTTGAGTCAGTGACTGAACTTCCTTCTTGAAACACTTCAACATTTGCATTTTAGCATATTTCACTCTACTTGGCAAAGAGATTGCTGGAGTTTTTTCAAAAAAAAAAAAGGAACACTGGGCAGCCTGGCATTTGTTTGAAAACCTAATTTAATTTTCCCTAAATTTCACAGTTTCTGTATTTCTATAGGTCCTACAATAAATAAAGTTAATTAGTTGTAGACATAACATTTAGAGACCATATTTTCTCAAAGTGTTTGATTGCAGTGAGTCATCTGCATGACAGTTCCCTTTCCAGGACTGCATTTCATTCCTGTTCGCCTCACCCTGGTAAACATGACGTGCCAAACACTCTAGAATTTCTGTCAAATAAGCTCCTCTCATGGCATTATGGCCCAGGCCCATTCAGAGCCACAATTGAATTCTTTGGCACACAAAGTGCTCAGAAAGACCAGGCTGATTTAGGTGCTTAGGACTGTATGACAAACATCTGTTTCCCTGCAAGGAATTCTAGTGTATAACCACAGGTACTGAACACAAATCACGTAGGAAATACTGGGGCAAGTTCATCAACTGTGACTCCTGGAAAGGACATGAATTTCCATTTCTGAATTTCCATTGGATGGAACAGCCTGCGCAGGACTATGGTGAACTTTCTGTGAAATCTATGAAAATTCAGAGCAGTCAAGGAGATGGGGAACATAATAGCACCAGATCAGCAGGCACATTGACAACAGCAAAGTTATACAACAAAATTCCATAAACATTTCCTTCTTCAAGGACTTAAAACTCTGGAAGACAGAACAGTATAACTAAAATGTCAGAACTAACTTCTACTGTTAGCAGGAAGCTTTAATTTACTTTATTTCATCAGTCTTTTATATTATTCCTATTATCATTGCCATGTTATTTTTAACTTGTAATTAAAAAGCAGCATAGCTTCAAGACACGTGTCAGTGGAGCACAACAAATGTAAGTCTGACAGAGCACTCAGTGAATCATGGAAGAATCCTTATGACTGAGAAAAACAGTCAAGAGAATATGTGAGATTTCAACAAAGTTATCAAGAATTCATGAGTACACAGGGTTGTGACTCAGTTGGCTATGGTTATCAGACTCCAGGAGCGTTTGACACTTTTGTGACGAGCCAAGCCCATCTGCCATCTATAGAAAGAAAAAAATACATCTATCTAGAAGCAGGGCTCTTCCAAAGATTTCTGAAAAAGCTCCAAGGTAGGGGTCCCAGCATTTTGAAAGGTTGTGTAAAGCCCAGGTATCTTATTCAGCTCCTGATCCAGGAGACACCATAGCTCTCAGAACAGAGAAAGGAAAAGAAAAACAAATTTGTCAAGATTTGTCTCAATGACAATGCAAAGAACACCTGAAGGTACGGCTGATATTTTTTTTTTCAGGACATTTGGAAAATTGCAATCATCTTTATCTCTCAGGAGTATCACAAAGAAGAGAAAATACACAACTGCATTCGAATACCATCAGGAGCAAACTGGAGTGATTAAGAGCTAATTTTACCATAAAGGTCAGATTAATCTTTTTAATAAACACTCTTGACCACTTCATTACCTCTCTCACTTATCACCTTTCTACTCCTGCATTGTGCTGGAACCAAAATGCTCAGAGGATGAGAGGGAGTGGCTGCATTTTGGGTTGCTCTTCTCAGAAAGTTTTTTTTTCCCTTTCCTTGTATAATCCTGAGAGTCTCCTGAAGGCAGATTAATGTAGCTGAGAGGAGAACACCACTATGGCAGCAGTAAAGAGCAATTGAAGCTGTACTCACAGCACCCGTTTCTCCTCTTCTGCATTTTTGATTGACTGATTTTTGTTGTTGTTGTTGATGGTGTTTTAAGATTAAATGTTATGTGCAGCAACAGATGTTAGTGATCGCATTCAGAGCTGGATATCTTTTTACACATAGCTTGGTTGTGCACAAGGGGCTGGAACTTTGGCTTCCGATAAGCAAAATCAAAAGCTGCTTTAACTGGCGCATTGAGTCCATTGTCTATAAACATTCACCTTAAGATAAATGAGAGCAAATCTGCCAAGGGTCATTATTATGTCATGAAATGCATTTGTCCATCACAGAAGAATGACTGAAAAAGAGGGGGAAATGTCTAATTATGGAATGGGGGCCTAAATCTGCTTAAAAGCTCCACTAATATTGAACACACCCTATCTTGGGGAATAGTCACAAATGGATGTACAGAAAACATTCAGGAATAAGGAGACAAGGACATTCTTCAAGGAATAAAGCAAGGAAACAGTAGAACTTTGCAACTTCTGCCCCATTTTGATCAGATGGGTGGCAGCAATTGAAGGGCAGTGCCAAAAAGACTAGTGTTAGGTAGTATGGGACTTTCCTAGGTGTATGAAAAACAACAGACCAGGAAACAGGACCACTGTGATACTAATCCATTTTTTTCAAGCAGTCACAGATTTTTAATGTAAATACCCATAGATCATATCAGAAGGGAACTACCAGGAAGATGTCCCAGGAGCTCTTACAAGTAATGTATTTAATGATCAATATTATTATTGTTAGAAGCATGTTCTTTGGAGAACACCCCAAAAACTGTTCTCTTTGGATCAGTAAACAAAGAAGGTTGAGAAGGAAATGCAGAGTTTCAAGACATGAAGATGCAATGTTTTCATCAAAATGCTTTTGAAGGACTAAAAACTAGAATCAATTGATAAACCAGAAAGGTGGCAAGCCTTTGACTTGTCTCAGGGGAAATCCTTGGGAATCTCACACACCCTTTCAAACTACACTCAGACTGTAAGAAAAATGTATTTCTCAAAGAAGACAACAAGTAAGACTCTAGATATTATTAAAAAGTATCATTGAAATAACCAAGGGTAAACAGCATTGGGCCTTCTAAATATTAACAGTGTTATTCTCAGAATCAAACACCGGCTCTTTGGCTAGAGTAAAAACACTGATTGTGTTTTTCTGTGAAAACATTGTGATTTTCTGTACTGTTCATGATTAATGTTGGTCTTTCTAAAAGTTGTTTTCTTTTGTTCAATGTAAATAAAGCTTCTTTCAGTGTTGCTGAAATCCTGGCTTTCATTATGCATGGCAAAGGAGAGGTTGATGATGCTTTATGATCTTTAGCAAGCACCACAGACATTTCTGGAACATGAAATCAAAAGTAAGAGCAAGTAGCATTAAAATGTTTTTTGAGCTACTTTCTCTAATCACAACATGAAAGTTCTTTCTCATTTAATGTATGTGAACTTCATTCAAAGCAAAATAAAAATAATTCTGAAACTGAGACTTTTTCTGGAGTGGTTTCAGTGCTGGAATAAAGTCAAAGTAAAACCTTCTTTTCATCACAAGTGAATTTGAGTATTGTATTTCTTATTTGATGTGACATCTCATCACAAGATCCTCCAGGCACTGTGCATGGATCACCTTTAAAATATAAACATCCTAATATTACACTTCTGTTTCTCTGCGGTAGCAATAATTCACTTTCACATCAACTTCTTGGAAGGAACACCAGAAGAGTCCACAACTTCTTATACCATGTACATTTCTTAAATAAAGTCAATCATGAAGAGTCTTTTCCTCCCACCAGTAACTATACCGTGACACTGCTGCTGCTTTTTACAGAAAGGGATTTTGAACAAAGTCCAGGAAAAGGGACAGTTCTTCAGGCACAGTGGATGACTGCATTGACTCCTGCCAGTCACACCATCAGTTGATGATATGTTTCTGACCAGTGAACTTCTTCGAACATGATTTAATAGCTGAATCAAAGCAAGAAAAATTCTCAATATCAGATAAATCTTGGCAAACCTTTATACCTGTGTATCAGTTTGGAAACTACTGATTTTATCCATGTTCCATCCTTATGGATAAAACTGACCACACCTCATCCCTAAGTGGCCTAATGAACTAGGTTTGAGCAATCTGAGAACTTAGTAGGGTTGGGATCTCACTGTTTACTGAATAGTAGTGTGACCCATAAAAAGATGACATCAAAAAAGCATCTCATTTTCAGGAGATCAAAAGGTACAGTGCCTTCCAGAAAAGAAAAATGTTTATATCTAAATCAAAGGGAGCACCCTCAAGCTTGTTATTAGCCAAAAGAATTGGATTAAACATGGAGGTAGTTCTGCAGCAATGTTTATTTTTAAGAGATTAAAGTTGAGATGTCTACACAGTCTTGTTTGCTGTAGAAATGTGGTTACTTAGAGATATACAAGTTATACACATCCAGGCACCAAAACACTGGAATTCAACTGTCATTCAACAAAGTTCTTCCTATTTTTATACCATTACAAGTCAACCATATTCTTCTGACCATCTAGGACCTTCCCAGATCAAACTACTACATCTCTGATCCTTTCTACATTGCCCTCTGCCCTCTCCAATGCACATGTGCTATTTCACAAACATCCTACCTAGGAAAACATTTTCTGAATTGTTATCCCAGTTGTCTGTGCTGTCATGTCTTCAAATCCCCAGGAAGATTATTTTTATTAATAAAGATTTCACATTCTTCGAAATGGAAATAATTTTTGCAAGCTCATTAAAAGAAAAATAAAAAAGGCCAGAACTCAGCAGTCAGCACACTCTTCACAGTGGACCTCCCTGACTTTTCAGAAACTCATCTGAACATAACCCAACTGCCTTGCTGTTTCACTCCCAGCAGTGAGTTGCTGATTAAGGCCGAGAATACAGAACTGTAACTAATGTGAAACGAAGGAAAATATTTAACCTACAGTCCCTCATATTCAGAACAAATAACTGTCTCTGTGTCCCTAGCACATGTTTGAGGGAGTCAGAAACAGGCCATTAATGAAGAAAAACTCCATAAAAATGAACACACTCCAATCAGTCTTCTGGCACTACAACATCAAGAGGAGATGCCAGTCAAGCAGCTAATATTAAACCTGTAAATCTATACCTATTTGGGATGCTTTAATCATTTCCTATGAATTAATACCATAAAATCTGATTTATAGCTGAAGGAGGAAGATCCTTATAACCATTAATACACAGATTCAATCAACAGACATTTGCAAATTACGGATTCACTGGAGCTTTGTGTTGTTCAACAGAAAACCAATCCTGTCCCCTACTCTGCAGAGGAAGCAATGCTTCAAATGATGGTAGAGATTCAGTTTCATCAATGCTGCATTCCAGGAAACCTCCTTATACAGAATTTCTTCAACAGATGGTCTTCTTAATTTGGTACAAGATTTATAGACAATCCTCAGCAACATGGGAAGTGCTTAAGGTGTCAGATGAAGCAATAAACAAATGGGAGAGCAGTGGTCTTTTAGCAAACAAATTCTATAACTTTTCAAGGATTGCTGTGACCCTGCTGGTCCTGCACAAATATCTGAGAGAAAATACAAAATTATTTAGGGCGGTTTTTTTTAACATGGAAGGAAAAGTTATTTTATTTTTGTCTCATTTCACTGCAAATTATTAATGACAGCGAGCAAAGAAATTTAGGCATAAAATCCCTGATTTGTCTAGCTTCTCAGAAACAGGTTTGCACATAGTCTATCTTCCCCAGTCTCCAGTACACCTAGAGATGATCTGGCTGTCTCCTCCTAAACAATCCTAACTTTCAGCCTCTAACATTGTCTTATTACCACTGTGCACTGAACATGGCTAAAAACAGAGACTTTTGTTCCACATTTCCTCCTCTCTGTCTCCACAGAGTATTCTCTCAAGTGCCTAGCACTCTCACCTATTCCTAGTTACCTTAACTCTTCTCTTTCCTTTGCCTCATGCATACAACCTTATTCATGTGCCATTCCTTCCTCTGTGACACTGTTTCTAAAGTCCTATTTTCTCTCTTCAGATTCATACACACTGTAACCATAAAGGACCAATTTAATCCTTTTCAAATTTAAGCATTTGCTTGAAATACCAAAAAGTAGAAAATTAGTAGAAAATTAGTATCCCTTTGCTTCCTTTATCATCAAGAAAGGGAGATGTTTTATGTGGACAGGCTGACTCAGGTTTTAGCGGAGCAGAATCACTCTTTGGAGATGCTTCTTGGTTTCTACAGAAAAGAAAAAGCTTAGGGTTACTGGCTTTCTAATGCATCACTAAAGTGCTTGCAGGGGATAAGTCCAGGACAAAGTATAGACATTTTTTCCAATCTGTTTTTTGTGATCCTTCATCTCTCAACCTCTGATCCTTTTTTTTTTTTTAAGATTCCAGTTGGCTTGCCTTGTCTGGTTTACATGGACAATCTTATTTTACCTAAAAAAGGAAGCTTAAGTCAACAGGCCATGTAGAGATTTTGTAACACAGCTCTCCAGTGTGGAGACAAGGCAGGTGACATGCTCTTTATATATGATTGTAAAGTTTTCCAAACAACTTTTTAGCCCTTGTCTGTTCCAAAAGTCAAATTACTTTACTAGGATAGACTGATATTTACACTTCAATGGAGAGAAAGAAAAAAAAAGTAGAAATTGGAATGGTGAGTACTCATTCAATAGCTGAAAGCAAGAGGTTTTCAGAGAGCTAGAAACTACTGAAGAGGACAGCTAAGCTTTTGCCTCAGGGGCTTTAAAATGTCCCTTTCTCCTACTCCATCTTTTCCCTTCTTTCCTGATCCCTTCCCCAGCATGTGTCTGCTAAAGATCTCAGCCTAAGGAGCAGAGCTGGGAGGAAGCCAATCTCCAATTCACCTTGGGAGTTTGATTTAATTTTCCATCCATCCCAACTGCTTCTTAAGCAATGCTGTACATCCAGCTAACCTGACCAAAGCAGTGCTGGTTTTCCTGTAGAGCACCAGCATGATGGAGTTTCATAGGCAACCTGATACATTTGCTACTGGGCCAGGTGCAGCAGCACTTAGACAGCATCCATCTTTGTTATAGACATAGAAATTGCCAAAATGCATTCATTTCAGTGGTACCAGGAAAGGCTTATGGAAACAAGATGGAAAGGGTGAAAGTCAGGAAAAATGATACAAGTGGGAAGACAAAGTGTCAGTGTGTTTTGAGAGAGGATGAAAAAGAAGACAGTAAGAAGAACTGGTAGGTGCAGAAAAAGGACAGTCACTACACAAAGAGCAACAGACAACATTTGAAAAGGAATGCAAGGAAATTTTGCAATAATTTTTCAGGAGTATCTTCTCCTTACTGCAAAGGTTATGACTGATGATTCATTTTTAAAAAATGAAACATTTAGGTCAGAGTGGTTTTGGAAGGTTTGAAAGGAAAGAACAGCTGTCTGCAGCAGGAGGAGCTGGTTGGATGGATTAAACTACAAGTTCAATGCTTTTGTTACCAATACTTACAAAATCTTTTAAATAAGCAACCCTTATGACACAGAGAAATGTAAAGGAGGAGAAAAACACATACAAAGAAATAGAAAAAAGGAAATACATAATAAGAGGTTTGGCTGTTCTCTTTGTTTAATGTCATGGGACTATGAATTTTCCTCATTCTCCCTGAATGAAGTCTTTAACTGTGCATCTTTGGCAGTTGACATAGCAGCACTAGTTCCATTTTGATCACTGTGAACATTGCATTGGCTGCACTATCAAATCATCTCAGCACCCAACAGCTACTGATTTTGTTGCCAAAATAGGAGACACGCACTTTGCCACCTACATCCTAATAATAGATATTACACTGGAAAATACCATTAAAACAAGAATTATTTTACTTGGCAGAAACGAGATAAACTTGTGCTCATTGAGCACATTTCACCTCCAGTCTGAATTGGCCAATTTATGATGAAGTTCTAACTTACAGTCTGTAGTGCACTCGAATGAGTCAGTCATTTAAATACAGTATTGCAGCCCAAATACCTTTTAACAGAATGATATTATAATTTAGGAGTGCATAATGGCATGAGAACTTGAGGTAAGGCAGTGATTTCTAGAAAAATTACAACTAGCAGTCAGGTAAATATTCACCTCAATCTAGTTTAAAAGCAGCAGAACCTGCACTATTGAACACAATCTTCCACAGTGCTGCCCTCTACATACACATTTATACACCTTTGTTCTGTACTCTTCAAAAGTGGACAAGCACAATTTACTGTAGGAAATTGAAAATGTAAGCTCTTGGCTAATGTCAGCAACACGAAACGAAACAAAAGAAACCAATTTGTTTGCCCATCAAAAATACAGTATTGTATTTAATGGAGACCACATAGTTGCTGTGGGAAACACACTATACTGACTTAAGATCCAGTTCATTAAATATTCCCTATATTCTTGGTATAAGAAAAAACACACCACATGTGTGGGGGAGCATAATTTCCTGGAGGCACTCTTTTATCTTCAATTTCCATTAGGTCTTTCAGGAAAACACCACTCAATCCCCTCTGCCTAACTACTCTTGCTGTGCCAGTGATCATACAGTATGCAATGTCAAGTCTTTCTTCACTGGGACTGGGATCAATTAAAAAGCCTAATATTCAAATTCTGTTTGTGGCTCCCAAAGTATTGCCACACTTATTCCCTGAGAACAGCAGAAGTATGTCAAACTGTTCCACAGAACATGATATTCAGACTGCATTTTGCATCATGTTTTCACATCAACACAAACCAAATTTGTACCCATTGCTTTGAATGCCTAAAAGAGCTTTACGCAGGAACACTCCAGGCCTGGATTGACCCTGATTTCACAGGTGGTATCTCAGCTAGAGGATGATTCACCCAGCCTGCATAATTAACAACAAGCTACAATCACTTAGGGAGATGATTCATCCTATAGGTGGGCTGAAAAACTGCCTAAATATGACAGTTTTCCCCTGGTAATTCTAAAAGATTGTCCTTGTTGACTAAGCTATTGATTTAGGGATGTGGGATTAACCTGGAACAAAATTACAGGTTGTTTAGGGAGAAGTATGTGGAATCAGAGAGTGAAAATCCCATCATAGGGGCAGCCCATACCCCTAAAAGTGGGATCAGGAAAAAATAAATTATGGGAGGCACAAAGTTCACAAGCTGCTCCTGAAACCTTCAGTTTCAGGGAAGAAGACAGTAAAAGTTTGTGAACATAAATAAGGACTTTACGGGAACTAGACAAAACCCATACTTTTATAGTTATTTGCACATAATTGCCCGTCACATATTTCACTGCAGAAGAGAGATTCCCTTTGATTCCAGGCAGAACTGGCATGAGCCCAGGCATTTCTGTACGGAAAAGAACCAAACCCAGAGCCACTTTAATATGGTCTGGGGAGTGAAGGGAAGTCTGGAGAGGGAAGGAGTGTGCTCCACTGAACTATGAGCTGAATTTATCCAGCTCCTTGTAACTCTGCTTTAGCTATGATTGGTAATGGAGACTGACTTTATTCTTACTAGTTCTCTCCAACAAATAAGCTTTCACTTTATGTCCCTTCACTGGCTCCCTCTGTCCTGAAACTAGTCCCCTGATTAATGAGATATGGAAAGTTTTAGAAATAAGGCCAAAATGGGGGGAGATTTTTCTTTTTGACTCTTTTCAAATTGCACAGGGCTGCACTATGGAAAGCTGTCCCCCTAGTCAGAGCAAGAAATCCTTGCAAACATTACTGCAGAGTTTCATCGAAATGAAAAGACTGCAGAAATCTTTTGTCGTCTTGAAAATATGCATAGCTAATGCCAATTCATTCATCCTGAACAAAATAGCTACAAACATTTGTTTTAACAATATAGAGGCCTTAAGAAATGTGTAATTTCACAGCAGCAACTGAACATTTATATTGCAAACGTTGACCTAACTTCTAAACTCCTGTAGGAGACTCTAAAATTGTTTAGCAAGAAGGGCTTTCTAAGCTGAGAATCAAGCTGTGAGAAAGAATAAAAAAAGAGCATTCATTTAAACATTTTCAGAAGCCCCTAAAAATGCCGTTTTCACACAGTAAATCCGCTGCACTTGAATGTCTGCTGGCTTTCTGAAAGGAATGCTCTTCACTGGGATGCAGCCTGCTGTGGTCAAGTATGATGGAAATAAAAGTGTTGCTAATGGTGATTGAAAAGGATTCCCACTGCTGCTGGCTAGTGTTGGTTTTAGATGGGCCAACTCTGTCGAACGGAGAGCAACGGGAGACAGTAAACTTTCTCTAAGACTCCCTAAACTTTGAGTCACCTCTTCTTCCCTTCCTTTTAATACCAGGCTGGCACATTGTTTCTCTGCAGAACTTTATATTAACTCAGTCTGGACCAGACTGTCACTGGAAATGTAAAGATGCAGATTTTCACACAAGGGCAACACACGAAAAATAAATGAACCATGACAATGAGCATTAGCACAGCAGCAAGTCAACAAGCCCAAATACTTCTACGCTGTGGGTTAGATCAAGCAACAAAGTTGTGCTCAAGGGTAAGTATTCAGCCATCCTCTTTAACTGGGATACTTCACTTGGAAGCACAGCTTGGTTGTGTCAGGCATTTCGGCTTTTTAAGGAAATTTGGCTTTGCGCAGGCACACAGAAACTTTGTTCAGATAGAATATGGCAATGCTAAAGGCAGGCAGCAAGGCTGAAGCAGGGAATTTGAAAAATCATGAATTTGGCTTCTGACTCCTGAATCCCTATTCCATGCATTAAGCACAAGACATACCTCTGCTCCTCAGTAGGACTGGACTTTTTTTGATGTCTTTTTTGTCTCACATGCTGCAGAATCAGCATGTTCCCGCTGTAAATTTTCAGTAGTGGATGAAATTTTAACTGGGCATTGTCACTAATTGCATTAAGTCTTTAAAAGTGTCTTGTAGCTTTGGGCTCGACAGAACTTGGAAATCCAGGTAGTTGGCCGCAGTGAAAAATCAATTAATGGCATTTGGGGTGAGCATAAATAAGAAATAACTAAGGAAAAACAATCTTTTCTGCAAGTGGACTTCAGCTGCTTGAGCACTAAAAGAGCAGGTATTGCCTGGGCTTTGAAAGAGTGATGATGCTGAGCATGTCTCGGGTGTCTCTCCACACTTCACATGTCTCTCCCCACCGACCCCAACCAGAGAGCTTGTAATGCTGCATGGAAGAACTTCAACCAAGTGAAAAACAACCTGACAAAACACAATAATGGAATACTTTGCCTGGGTGATGTTTGCCTCAGCCAAGAGGGTTGCCCAATAGCACAACTTCTGCTGTTGAAATAAATGTATCAGCCTAGAGCCTCTGAGGTGGGAAGAGCAGGATGCAGAGTGGGGACAGTAGTAGGCCACACACTTTGTTCCAGATATGCTTTGTTTCATCCAGGCTCTCTTGACTGATCTAACCTAGCACAAACCATGGACTCCACTAATATCTGAGAGGATTTCAGCTCTGCTCTGCTCTTTTTACTCACTCAGTATGCCTTGACAGGAAGCATAAGGGAGAAGATGAGTGAAAACTTAAATGTACTCTTTAAAGGATATTTTGGAAAATACTTTCAATTCAATGTATACAATCTCAGCAACAAGGCTGGCGCTTCTCTATATATTATGAGCATATGAAAGTCTAGAAGACAATCTCACAGAGCACAATGCATGTAAGTAGTTGGTCCCTCATCACAGTCTAACTTAGTCTTTTTGATCAGTCTAGCTCTTTTTTGATCAGTCTCACTTAGTCTTCAGCAAAATGCCAAATGTTGTGGATCAGAGGCTCTAGAGAATGCTTGCTTTCAGGCCTGTAAAGACATAATTCTCCAAGTTTGGTTGCTCTTTTCCTCCCATATGCTCTCACAGGTAACTACTGCAAGTGGTAATCATTTTGTGCAACCTTTAAACATACACTTATCATTACATCAATGGTTGAGAAACACAACTCTTGCACACAGGTATTCATTCCCCTAATCCCAATCTCTGGTAAGCATTACACAGCTGAGCAGGCATCCAGCCTTTATTCATTCTGTGCTGCATGTGCGTGCTCCCAGCCTGTTATCCCTACCTACGGATGCTGGCTGGGTGACTGGAAGTGCAATGTGCAAACAGCTGGGTTGCCAAGGAAGACATAAACTGGACAGAACACAGAAGACTAGGCACTGTGGTGAAACTCATTTCACATGTAGAGGTACGAGTGCAAGGCACTGTGCAAGGAGAGCACGTAGGAACAAGTGAAGCCTTTTACTCTTGATCATAAAACATGGCACTACTTCAGCGGGTTTGTAGTCCTCCCTTCTGTCTCCAGTCACCAGCACACTTCCCAGCTTGCTCATAGGAGTCCTGGCACTGAGCAAAGCACCTGATGAGTCACTAAAGCAAGGATGCACTGGGCATATATTCATTTACTGCAGAGTGCAGCCCTCACCCTGGCTTCCAGGGAGGCTCCTGGTCAGAGAGACAACAGCCCTGTGGGCACAGGCTGAGCTTCAGCTCCAACACACCACCAGAATGTGTTCAAATTTCAGTCATGAGCATTGCAGAAAATGCAGCTCTCCTGGTCAAGGCAGGGTCTACTGCATCCTGGTAGTTCTCTGCCCCTAGTGCTGCTGGCCTGCCTGGTCACATCACCGGGCAGGAGAAGAACATCAGTAACCCTGATGACTGCTGGATCAGAATGGCTGCAAATCATTGGCCAAGATGTATTTCTGTTTTTTACACTCTGTAATATGCAGAAAATGAAATGAGATGAAACTAAAATTAAATAAAGAAGGAAGAACAGCTGGGAAGAGCAATTAAGAAGCTGTGGCATCAAAAGCCCTGCATTATCTGTTTTGTCATATTTTCTCCTGATTTTTTAATATATTCATTACACTTAGCATACTACAGCCTCATCTTTATCCTGCAGATCTCATTGAGTTTCCAAGATCTAGCTCAAAATTACCAAGTTGGCAGTGTCTGAAGAGGAGAAGTCTGCATTTCCTATTTATTCTGTTCCTGTATCTAGACAGAGTTATTCTGCTCTCTTCTCCCTCTGATTGCCTCTTCCAGATGCACTCATTTTAGATCCATAAAAAAATTACTCAGACACTAGTGTCAGCAACCTAGTCTCAAATGTATGACTGTCTTGACAAGAAAGATGCAAAAAAAATAAAAATCCCTCTGACTTTTTTTTGGGCGCACAATAAAATTTTAATAAAAATTTGGTTTCTTGATGAACAGAAAAAAATATTTTAAATTTAAGATATAGACTAGAACTTGACTTAGGGGCTGTACCAACCTCCTTGGTCCTCAGTTTTTCCCTAGTGACAACAGGGTTGCTGAACTTCTCAGAAAGAGCTGCAAGTGGAAACATCTTGGTGAAAGACATCTTTGGTTTGGAAAGTTCTCCTTATATAACATAAATAACCTTATCGCACTTTTAAGACACTGAAGGGGAGCAGCAGTTTCCTATTGGAGGTACCAGCAAAGATGAAGTTACATAGAAGATGCAGCTAAAGATGGGATGCTACTGAGTAAGAGCTATGCTATCCCTTATCTCATTTGGAGGTTGGTAAAGAGCTTTCCAGATTCCTGCTGTGAATGTCTCAGTGTTCTTTAAGGGCCTTAAAAATGTCATTTGTCACAGAGTATATCCTGGATGTCTGGTTACTTTCTGCAGGGAATGCTCTTTGCTGGGCTGCAGCTTGCCAGGGGTCAAATATGACAGAAATGAAGTGTTTTTTATAGTGATTGAAAAGGATTCCTACTGTTTGTGGCTGGTGCTGGTTATTAGTAAGGCCAAATTTGTGGGACAGAAAGCAGCAGGAGACAGTAAACTTTCCCTAAGACTTACTAAACTTTGAGTCACCTCTGCTACCAGTGCCATTCTGTCAGACCTATTGGAGAAAACTGATATTATAATTACTAATCTCAGCAAGGGCCTAATGTGCAACCTGAGGCACTCCTCTGCCAGCCGTATAATTATGGATGGGCTGGAGAGACCTGCAGGCACTCCTCTGCCCCCCAGCCCTAAAACTCATAGGATTAGGTTACTGCTCTGCCCAGGCTGCTGGGGACAGGTAAGTGAGAGGCAAAGTTGCTGGGCTGCCATGAGAGAAAATTATTATTGTCAAAACCGACTTCCCACTATGAAACCTTTGAATGTCACCTCGAAAAAACTCCTTTTCAGACCCTTAAGTGGTGGCGTCTAGAGGGCTGTTTGATTCACTCCCCTCTCAAACAACAACTATTGATGGCTCAGAATATTTTTTTATTTTTTTGCAGTATTACTTCCTCCACCTCTTCCACACCCTACAGTTTCTGCACCCCTTGGATTAAACTTGCACATAAAATCAGTTTGGACTGTATATATTTTAACTTTATCCTCTACAGTCCCTTGTATACATTGCAAACACATTTTTTTTAAACCCTAGGCACCATTTACTATCAACAAGTTCTGAGCTTTGAATCTTTGTCCACCAAAAGGAGATAAACCACTGATTTTAGGGAGAGAAATGGGTCCTTATTCAAGTAGAGTGGAACAAGGAGCATGCACTTGAAACAAGCAATATGAAAAGTAAACCCAGATGAAGACCATGCTGTTGTAAACCCTATAACATGCTGACTTAGACAAGTGAGTGGTCCTTCTGTAAAAGGTGATATAACCTTGCCCAAAATTAAGTGTGGATAGAAAAACACTGTGCAGGATCAGGCCTGGAGGACTGGACTCTCAACAGACTGATCACCTTTCTGGAGTGCTGAGCAGGCTGCTGCCCTATTGATTTCTATAGCAATAGAAGGGGCTTAGCACCTCAGAGCATCAAATTTCCAAGCCTGGAAGAGACCTGGGCTCTGGAATGGATTAAAGTCATATGTGATGTATTTAGAAAGGCCTGAATTCAGTTTCAGTGCTCAGTAACAGCAACCACCATTTATTCTGGTTACTACAATTCATTTGGACAGTGTTTACAATATCATCCCCTTCCTCCATTATTAGACAAACAACTTTGATAGGTAGCCTTTTATTTTTTACAGCATTTCAGAGCAGAATAAACACACAGCCTAGGTTATTTATGGAGTGAGCTTTCTGTATGAGGTGCCTTTGCCAAGGAAGTGTGAATTCAATAGTGCACACGCTGTGTATATTCAACCAGACAACAGTGACCCAGCAGCCAGTGAGGAAGGGGAGAAAGGAAAAACACATGCAAGACACCATCTTCTATATGTCATGTCATCAGAAAATCCTCCCCATAAATGTTAGGGAGCTGCGTGCCAAATTTTGTTTTACTGACTCAGAAAAGTGATCAGAACTGATTCACAGGACTTTTCCTGTTGGCCAGGGAAGCAAGAAAAACACCTGAGGTTTCATTTCCCTGTTGGTGCTTATTCCCTTGGAAATGCCACGTCAGTTGTTTGAGGCAGTATGGCGGGCATTTAGTGGACATAAGCACTGCAGATGGTTACAAAAAGGCAGTCTCACTTGAAAGGGTTATTTTGAAAAATTTAGGATAAGGATGGATGAGGTTTTTTTAATTGAAGGAGAAGACATTTCGAGGAAAGGAGAAAGAACAAGATAATCGGGTTTTATTTCACATGCTTTTGTCATCTTCCAATGCATAAAATATTTTCTACAGGCAGGCTAAAAGAAGACTGAATTCAAAATTGGCAAATTTTGATATCCTTCTATATACAGAACATGAAGTATGGGCCTTATCACTTCAGGCTTTTTTTCATTTTTGGTCCTTCATCCCACCAATAATTTGGGATTATACAGCAAATGGATATCACCATAGGAACACCAGGTCACACTCTGAAATTTATGGAACAGTTGAACAGTTGCAGTAAGTTTAACTGCATGCATATTTGTAAGTATTATCCATTAACTTGCACGTCTTGATTTTAACTGAAACACACCTAAAAATCACTAGATAGCTCTTGCTGCCTTATCCACTGACCAGACTTCCAGTTGCAAACACTGCAGCCCCAGCTCACCCCTAGAACCCTATACATGTACATAATGAATTAACTCAGCACATCAATAAAGAGGCTAAACAGCTTGTCAGAAAAGAATCAAGCAAACAAACACACACAAAATCAAATAAATAGCAATGATTGCATTTCAGATGCATTTGCCTTTTGGAATGAATGAAATTCAAGTGTTTACTGCATGTTCAAGATGGGAAGTTGATTTGAGGTCAGAAAATTTAAGAAAAATCTCAGAGGCTGCACTATGTCAAAGACTGCAACATATTATTGTCCTGCTCTGGGGACAGGTTTCTGAATATGATTAGGAAGTTTTGAAAAACTTTCTTCTGGCTTCCATAAAAAATTGTGCTCCTAAACTCAGATAAACTAAAAACTACACTCTGCATTGTAAAAGAGCAGCCAGTCCTCCCATTTATTGCAAAGCATATTCCAAAAATATTCCCTCCATCTAGACAAGATTAAAAACAATGTTGCTTGTTGCTGTAATGTAAAGTTAAGTCATAATGCTAATTTCACATGTCATGTTACAGGAATGATTGATATAAATAAATCTGGAGCTGCTTGATAAGAAATATACAAACACGTCCCCTCTCTTTTAGAAAAGTTCATACAAGCTAAAGCCAAGCATCTCATGTTCTTTATCAGAGTATTCCTAATTTTGAATATTTTCCCACGACTTAGTGCATTTTTTAATAAAAAGATAAAGTCTTTTTATAGGATAGGCTTCTCCTTCCACAGTTAATACTGGAGAAATCTCAGGTCTTCTTTCAAACTATTTTATATCAGACTTAATACGTCAACAAATATAAAGTAGAGCAACAGAAAAAATATTAACTTGTGTCAAACATCAATGTCTCTGCTTCTAAATTATTCTCATTTATAGCACAGCAGCACTTAAGAGCCTCCCACATGACCCCTTGCACTAGACTCTCCCTATAGAGCTGCCTAGGAAGGTGCTGTCTGGACAATTTCAGACTCAGAAATTCTGATCTACAAGGAACAGAGTTTTCCAATTCAGAAATCAAAAGGACTGGCAGGAATCAATGTCTGTTTCTCTGGATGTCAAAACTTCCTGGAGTAGAGGCACTCAACGCTAACCAATATTTTGGTCAGCATGTAATGCCTGCGATTTTAGCTTCCTAATGCCATCTTCACCTCTAGATGATTAGAGCAAGACTAACTTTCAAACATTGGCCATTATTCTGTTGGATCTTCCCTCAGAAGACAGAAAAAAATTTTGTACCCTCTTGTACCATATAAAGGTACATTTGCTGCTGTGGCAGTCTATACCACTATTTCAAACACATCACCATAGCCCAGTCCCACATGTCAGAACAGATCTGTAGTTTTAAAACATCACTTTGGGGAAAAGAAAAAAATACAGCACACCCTGCTTCTTAAAATGCAAAGCTCTTGTCTAAGTAAGCCTGTTTTCTGTACAGAGGTTCACCACCTCTTTCCTAGTTTAGGAGAAGGCTATTGCCCTAAAAGAAGAGAAAAGGAGGACGTAGTATACATTTTTCTAGTGCTAGGAGAGAGGTAAACTCTTAACTGAACTGTCAAACCTTCAGCAAAACAACCCAGAGGGATCCAGTGGATATGCTGATTTACACCTGTCTGAGTGTGGTCGTTTACCTCTTGCTGTGCTGAGGGTTCTGAAGGACTGCATTTTCCTTTGGTTTATTTTTGTGTGTGTGTGCCAACACACAAATGTGCTGCTATGTGCTCATGGAAAAATTAATGCTTTAGCAATATTGTCCCTTCTGAACGCACAATCAGAAGCACAGAGTAAGAAATTCATGGCATTCAATCCTTGGAGTATTTTTGAACCAATAGTTCCTTTATTTATATTGTAGCTGCATTCCAATTTATCACTTACAAATATCCTCCATAATAAATAAGGGAAGGAAATAGAAATATTACAGTGAAATTGTAATAATTCAATGCTAGCTCTGTACATAATAAAGTTGCTGAGGGAATCTGTGCTTTTTTGGTTGCCACTAAGCATCAACAACAACTGATGGTCTTAAGTTAACAAGCTAATATTTCATCCATGGATACCAGAGTGATAATGGCTAAATATGCCAGTCGAGGGAATGAGCACATGTGCAGCTATTTGCCTGACACAACTTCTCCTGTCATGGCCTATTAAAACCAGTTTACATGTGCATGTCGAATTTGATGAATATGTATGTGACCTCTTTCATAGCTATCACTCATTGGACTCCAGCCCTCATGGCAGAAGAAAACAGCACCTCTCATTAAACACAGCTTGAGTTACAGGCATGTTATGTTAATGTTCCTTCAGAACTTTAGGGGGTTTTCTTCTCCTTTTAATAAATCTTTGGACAAAAATAATTTAAAAGTATAATTAAAAGAACCAGAACACTTTCCTATTTCTCTCCTTTTTCTCTTGGTGAATGTGCTTTGAAACTCTCCTTCTCTAGCAAAAGAGAAGGTAAATGAGTTTGTAGGTGAGATATTCAACTGACAGTAACCAAATGCAATTTCTCTTATGTAGGGTCTTGAGCAGAATTAAGTATTTAAAAAAACAAAAACAAAAACCACACTGAAACTAGATGAGATTTTTTTAAGTAGAAACGGGATTGTCTATACTAAACCTCATATTTGATGCAAATGTAAATGGCACTATGTGTTGGAGTCTAAATATATACAGTGAATATCCACGTTAAATTGCAGCTATCCTACTTTTTCTACACCTAGATAAAAGGAGAACTAGAATTCTGATCTACAGTGCTACAGAAAGTGCTTTCACCAAATTTCCTATAGAAATTGTAAAACCCTGAGCGGCAAAGGAAAGCATCCAAGCTTTTGGTGTTCATGAGAATCCAAATGAACCTTTGAATCTTTTGACGTTTCTTCATTGCTTTATAAAAAGCATAAATTATAGAGTAAAAGCAAGGATGCAGCCAGATTGTGCAGTGCATATATGGCAAATATTTACTCACACGAACATTTCCAGTCCATCTGCTCAGCAGATAGAGTAAATATTTCACAAACTGACACTTAAGTTGGTAACACCAAACCAGAAAAGGCACATCCACGCAGGCATCGGTACTTCGTAACATCCACAACAAAAGCCATACTCTTCTCCCAGTCACATGGGTTTGAGACACCCAAATGGAAGTAGTAAGGTTTGCATCACTGTACAAAAACCCCAAGAAATAAGTGTACTACTTTTTTCATGTATCTGGAGGAATCACTTCTCTTTGCTTTGCAATGAGGCATCATTTCTTGTGGCTCATCTGGGTCCCTCACATGCAGATAGTTTGGGATTCTTAATCCAGGAACTAAAACAAGTGGCCCAAGTATGTTTGCTTGACTGCTCAAATCCAACCCTTAACCTCAGCAGGGGCATGCCGTGAGTAAGGTGAGAAGAATTCAGTATGTGACTGAATTGCACTAAATATAGCACTAAATTGATGTGTTGGCATTAGATACTCATTGGACTGAGTATTTCATGAAAGAAAAACAGATTTTGAGCAGAACATTCCACTTCAGGGGGAAAAAAAAAAAAAAGAAGAAAATGATAAAAAGCCCACCATGATAATTTCAACAGCATTTTATAATACTCTAAAATAAACTTTTATAAAGACAGTCTAATTCCTAGCTGTGACACTTCTGTCTAAATATTTATTTTGCAAATATCAAAATCTTTTAATTAAAGTAAAAATATTTCACTTGATCCATCAGGGTTTGCTTTTAATTTATTTTAACCTTGATTTTTAAATTTGATTTATTTAAATTTTATTAATTATTTTGTTTTATTTCACAACATGCCAGAAAAATGAAATTTTTCAATGCTCCCATATCAATTTGTAGCTGTTCCTTTGCAATTTGACATGTGGGACTGGACTATTTTGAAGTGATTACCCTTCTTTATAAGTCAGTCTGAAAATAACCTTGGAATTCTTAGAATTTCCATTATCTATTTATGCAGAAAGGCATTTTCCACAACGGAAAAGATTCCCAAAGGCAACAGTTTGGAAAGAAAAGAAAATTGACAAGAAAAAAGAGAGGAAAAAACCCAAGTCATTTCAATATTCAAGTTAGATTAGATAGTGAGATCTAATCTGACCCAGGAGGGACATTTATGTAGCTGAAATTCTGCCCAAAAACCTTGAATGAAGAAGAGGAACCCAATCAGCCCAGTTACATTTAGGAAATCTGATAATGTAGCAAGAAAATTTCTCATGAGGGTAGTGTTGTTTGTGCAGTCTCAAAGTATAGATACAATATCATTTATAAATGATTTTTTTTCTCCTAACAGGTATGTTTTTCTATAAGAAAGAGCCAGCAGCTCTAGCAGTATACACACATTAATTTTCAGCTTCTTTTCAGTACTGCAGAACTGTAGATGCTGACAAAGGAAGAGTGAGTTTGAACAAACTCTTGCCCCAGGGATAAGAAACACACAGAGGCAGGGAAGCACCGCTGGCTCTGCTGCCTGGCATGGATGAGGCAGATCCCATGCTGGAGACATCCATGCACCAGGAAATTCCTGTGCCTGAGTCAGAGTTTGTGGTATAGATGCAACTGTGGTATAGATTCTTGTCTTGCTCTCATATTCTCCCACTTGTGCTCTTCCACAGCAGGATTTGATCCAATCAGCCTGAGGCCTGAGGATTGCAGGGCATCCTCCTCACCAAGCAGAAGGATGGTACAGATGAAACACAAATTTCCTATGTTTTGCTTTGTTTTCTTTTTTAGCAAAGATGTGTTGTTCCCACACAACATCTGTGCAGCACCCAATTCCCACCACAACCTTAGCATCTTTTCCAGGCTTTTCTTACATTTTCTTACATTTCTCCCTGGCATATCTGAACTGTCAGTCTTTGCAACAGGATTTTGAACAGGATTTTGCCTGCTCTACCTGACCTAGAAAAACATAATAAAAACTAAAACCAAACAAAAAATCCAGAACAGTCAAAACAGACATTTTACCCATATAATCCTATGGTTTTCAATTTTCCTACATTTTGGAAAATAGGCCTATTTCCCTGAGTGGCAGAGAGATTCAAGTTTGTGAGAAAGATCCTTCTCAACCTACCAGCCCTGAGCTGCTGGCTTTCCTTCACACCCACTTCTGAAGGGAAGCTGTGAACAATGCAAAAGCAGGACAAGGTAGCTGGTTGTGCTTTTCCGTTCTACTAAAACAGCTTCTGCAGCAGCGTGTACAAAACAACCCTAAAAATGCTCATCCAGACATAGTCCTGGAACACTCATTTTGACTTCCACGTTCCCTTTTGGACTGTCTGTGCTAAGATTGCTTACATGCTCCAAGTTCAATTAGTGAACATCAGAGATGTTAGGTATGGTTGCTGTATGCAAAGTGAGCTCATAAATTCCAATTTTTGCAGGTGCTAAGCAGGCAAAAATGTCCCACAGATTCTTCTAGAAATACAAATGTCAGGAATAGAAGTGACACTGTAAAACAGCTAATGAAAAACAAAACCAAACCCACAACCTTAACTGATTCAAAGAAAGAACAAAAATAGATATGACATAACTTATGGGTTTGATAAAGAAAAATACTGCCAGGACACCAGGAAAAGGTGACAAAAATATCCACCATACCTCAGCTCAAGAACTGATATACTTTGAGAACTTTCCTGTTTGTTTCAAAGGTTAGAAAATGTCCATATCAAATTACAGGGCACATTACATTTTCTGTATCAGCTCTTACTTAAAAAAGTATACTGAAATAAAATGTTCCTGCCATATTCCCTTGTGGCCAAAGAGAAGTACAGAAGTATCCATTATGAGTCTCTGAAATCAGATTCACATTTTCCTTTAAGTAGACACTTTCTGGGTACACATCAAGATAATTTAAATAAAACTAAATTTAATTCAATAGAAATCTTATCATTCTCATATAGAATAAAACAAAGAACAGTTTAAAAGATCCCCAGGGTAATCTCTGGTACCCATAGCTATAGCCAAACATGCAATCTCTGCTAATAACTCTTATTTACATGTATATTAAACATGTATACCATTAGAAGATAAGTACATATTGATAGAGCCATGAAGTTTAGAGGTTTCTTTGAAGACATATTTCTAAAGTAAGTACGTTACTTATGGTTTAATAGAAATTCTGGTTAATTTAAAGATTATGAATGAGACATATAATTCTAAGAGTTCCTAGGAAGTTAAATCTTTGAAGAAACAGAAAGGTGCTAGATATGGTTATGGGAGAAAAATAAATTCTGCTTTTTAAGGGATAGGAAAGAATTAGTTTCAAACTAGAAATGTACTCATTCACTTATCAGGAAAAGCTAATAAAGAATACATGTGAAAGTCTCAAATAGACCTTGTCTATGTCCCAAGAAAAAAATGGAAGAACATTTCTTTGGCCTCAACTCCTCCCTCACTATTTGATATGAAGCATAAAAAAGCATTGAACTGGATGTCAGAAACCTGAGCTTTACATTGAAAGTGTAAATTAACACTGAAAAGAGAAGCAAAATTAGAATTTGAGGATTAAATGTGGTCTGAGCTAAGACTTGAACTTGACAAGTGATACATTTGCTGAAAGAGACCAAGAGAAATCGTCTTGATTCAAGAAAGTACTTCTAAAGGAAAATGTCTAAAAAGTATTTTTCAAATTTGGAACTTCACTTAGAACTGCAGATTTCAAAAGTTGCTGCTTTCTATAGGGCTTACTAAATGCTTTTAGAAATGCAGCCTTAAACAAAGGCATTTAGAATTCTAAAACATTTCCCTCTCAACCAAAGTACTTTGCACCACCAAATGCACTAGGCACAGGTCATGAGGAACTCTGAGAAACCAGCAGGACACCCAGAGCCTGGCTGCACTCCTGGGACAGTGACATCCTCCAGGACTCCTGCATCCACCACCCAGCCCTGGTGGTCCCCAAGCTGCCTGCACCCCAGCATAATCCAAAGCTGAGCAGCATTGGAATAATAGAATAATTAAGGTTGGAAAATTCCTTTAAGATCATCGAGTCCAACTGCAGCTTAGCACCACTACTATGTTCACCATTAAATCATGTCCTCAAGTAAGGATCTGCATGTTTTTTAAACATTTCCAGGGATGGTGACTTCACGTGGGAATCCTGTTCCAATGCTTTGCAACCCTGTGTGTGAAAAAGAAATTCATAATAGCCAGTCTAATACTCCCTTAGTGCAACTGGAGGCCATTTCCTCTCATCCTGTTACTTGTTACCTGGGAGAAGAAATCAACACCCACCGTACTAGAGCATTCCTTCAGGGAGTTGTAGACAGCAAGAAGGTTTCCCCTGAACCTCCTTTACTCCAGGCTGAGCTTCCCCAGCTCCCTCTGCTGCTCCTCACCAGACCTTTCACCTGCTCCACTGCCCTTCTCTGGACTTGCTCCAGCACCTCAATGTCTTTCTTGTAGCGAGGAGCACAAAAATTAGGCAGCCTGGTCCTCCCTCATGCTCCCCAATTCCGCAGGCCCCCACCCCATGGCCACGTCTCAGTGCTGGTGGCTACCAGTGACTCATTTTCTATGGAAGTAAATTGCTACTTTGAGCCTTAGGAAACAGTGGCCAACTTGCCACGTTGAAGAGCTCGGCATTACCAGCTCTGCCTTCTCCTTCATGTTAATTCAGAACGTGGTCCCCAGATTGCCCAAATAGCCTGCAGAATTGCTAGGCAACCCTTTGTGCACATTTTGCCAGCATATATATTTGTGCTCTTTCTTTTCAATTTTATTTTCTTTTCACTGGGACAGGGCTGTTCCCTTCTGCCCATGTTTCTCTCTGCACCACTTCAAATGAGATTAAGTTTAGGCAAAGATGGGAGTCCGTGCTTGTGGCAGGACCATTGTGCATTAAGTGAGTTTATTTTGGTAGTGCTGTGTTCTGTCTCTAGTCTCTGTCTTTTTGCACATAATCAAAACATGAAGATTTATTATAGGGAGCACTAAAAACATGGCTTGAAAAGAGCAAAAATAAAACCACAAACTTGCTTTACAGCTGTGGCCTTAGGAATGCAACTGGATTCAGTCTGCAACGGGGAGTGGCAATGCTGTCAGGTTTCAAATATGACCTATCTGCTCAGGCTTTCAGAAGGAAACTTTCTGGCTCCCTACACAGCCCATAGAAAAAGGAGACTCAGAGGATGTTTCACTGCAATGTGATACACAGGCCACCATATCTATAAGTTGGTCCCTAGCAGTAGGTCAGCAGTAATCATCTCTGCTGCCAGATATCTCATTATAAGAGTCAAGGTTCCATGTCTATTTCTTAAAAATCCAGCAACTAGAATCCAGAAACTTCAGAAGGAAAAAACCAAAAAACCAAAACAACAAAAACCCCTAAGGCAACATTTTTGTTTGTTCATTTTAAATATATTGATTGACTGGGGGAAAAAACTGCACCTTAAAAAAAGGATGGTGCTCAGCCAGAACACACATGAAAAAACAACCAGTAAAAAATGCTGTGTGAATTATTCTTGTAAGCTAACAAATTAATGCCTTCAAAGCCTGTTTCATGATATTCTGAGCAACTGAAACTGGACAGCATGACTGAGGCCCATCATCACTACACATGGTATCACAGACAATAAATCACCTTTACTGTCTCCAAGAATAAGGGTTCTTACTTTCTTTGGTGGATAGCTAAAGACCTGATATTCAAATGTCTGAAGAATGATTTTCAAAACCAACTCAAAGACAACTACCTGTCTGTCAACCACACAACCTACAGTACAATCTTGTACTACAGGATTCTGGAAAAATATTTCCCCATACCGTAATCTGACCTGTGATGAGCACTCAAGGCTGACAATAAGGGCATCTTCTGTATTCAAGACTCAACAACTACATACAACCAGGGATGCACCCCTCCTTGTTTCCTTGCTGGTCCAAATAAATCAGCTGCATGCTATTCAAGTCAAACTTGGAAATTTTAGTAAGCTGATCTTAAGGAAAAGAGCACATGCTTTTCAGTGCTCAGCAATTGAAGTGTACATCTGTATTAAACAGTGGAAATCACTGCCACACTCTTGCCACCTCACAGTTAACCAGCATAAGCTGCACATCTAATTAATTTATCCTTAACTGCTAGCAGCAGGAAGATCTGAATGAAGCTTTGCTGTGACTTTCAGCATGCAGTCAGTGATATATGCTAGGCTGCTGGACTCTCTCTCAGATGGTTCTCCTAGATGAGTCTCTCCTTATTAGTTTGACAGCAGTGATGAAAAATCAAAAAAATAAAGGAGCTGAAACTCCTGAACACCTTCCATGTACAATTACCTGACCATTTAGAATGGGGCAAGTTTTCTCACTGACTGCAATTTAGAGATTTCTGGATCTTGAATAAAAGAGAACAAGTTATTCTGAAACTTTTAAGTTTATGAATGGCAGCAGAATACAACTTCCAGAATTTAGTTTATTTTCTCTGTATATTGTAGTTATCCTCTCACTCAATATATATCTGTAAAGCAAGTATAATGGAAGAAGCTGTGTGTAAACCAGGGATAAAAGAGTCTTGGTCAGCATTACATAATGACTCAGGCTTTATCTCTTTTTTTTTTTTGTCTTGTGCTCTGCAGCTGTGCCAAATCATTACACTTTAGAAAAAATTTCCATTAAGATAGAAGTTGAAACCAAAGAGAAGCAAAATAAGGTTTGAGAGGTATTTGGAGTTTTTATTCAAAGATGTGATAGCCTTATGTTGCAATGCATTTGTTCCCTTTGATAGAACATATGTGCTCCAAGAGACAGTTTTCAGATACATACAGCATACATTTCCATTTTTTAATAACTATTTCATAACTTTCAGAAAATGTTGGTCTGGCTTTTTATGGATGCTTCCCAAGGAAGATAATAAAATGTTCATCAATTTGGCATGGGGAATTCCAAGTGTCCACACATTCTGCTCTACATATGTAATACCAACAGCATCTTCCCTATCCTTAAACTCTGGAGGGAGACATAAGCTTCACAAAACACAGGAGAAAATCCTGACTGTTTTGAATTACAAATTTCAGTCCTAACTTGCTCCTTCATTTTGTCATGGCAAGCAACTCATTATGTAAGCTGGCCTTTCACATCTCGACAGCACAGCTGACTTCCTTCAGAGTTTTTTAAACTCACACAAAAGTGTTTACCCCAGGTCGTCAGGCTCAGATGCATCCTTAAACCAGGAAGGGAAGCAGAGCCTGTTCCCTGTAGGCACGTGCACAGAGAGATGGCTGAAGGCTCTACAATGTGAGGGAAGATGCTTCCACTACTTTCCTCACTGACCTTCCCACAGTATGGTTGGGCCATTCAGCCTGAAAACATGCAAAAAAAATTATCTGTTGCAATTTCTCTCTCTCCCTCACCAGACATTGCAGTAATGACCCCAGTGCAGTCCCATACTTTTGAAAGCCCACAGCTGACATAGGCTATATAAGAATTTTTTGTATTTCAATTTGTGCCTTTTACATCTTATCCCAACACTGGGCACCACTGAAAAGATCCTGGCTCTGGTTTCTTTACTTCCTCCCCACTGGTATTAATACACATAGTTAAGACCCTCCCCAAGCCCTCTGTAGGATGAACAGTTCCATCCTTCTCAACTTCATATGAGAGATGTTCCAGTCCCCCCAGTCATCTTTGTGGCTCTTCTTTGGACTTGCTCCTGTACATCCCTGTATTTCTCATACAAAGGAGGCCAAAATTCGTGCACTATCATAAAAAGATACTGAGTGATGCCCTATTGCCCCTAAAGGCAAACTTTCAAGCTTTATTGAATACGCATGCATTAAACATTGTTTAAAGAGAGTAAATAGAACAGAAGAGGTATTTGGAGAAGCAGAAATTCCCTGGCACTTGCTAAAGTGTCTCCTTGTTCTTTCAATCCATTCTTGAAATCATGATTAATTTTGGCCAGTTTTATTGTCTTAAAAAACTTCTTTCTCTTTATTTATATAGTTAGTTTTTTAATAATATAAAACCCCCTTCATTTTACCCTTCAGTATGTTGCTGTGAAAATTGTTACTGCTATAGAAGATTGTGGGGTTTTAATTTACGTGTATATTTCCACCACCACATATTGGCACAGTGTTTTCCCTCAGCTGCTGCAGAATGATTCAGGCATTATAAAACCAAGTTCAAAAGAAATTATGAACTATTACTGAATAAATCTCTCCTACTTTGGCAGTATTGTTTTGAATATACTTTTCCCTTTAATGGTTAATTTTCTTGAGAACTTTTAATTTTTTAATTTTTTTTTTCATTGAATGTTGTTTGAACTGCAAGCATTTCTGACAGAAATGAGGAGATGAGCCTATGGAGTTGACATGTTTTAGCTTCCTCTGTTGCTGTACTTTAACTCAGAAGGCAGCTAAACACCACACAGCCACTCTCCTATGGCAGGATGGGGAAGAGAATCACAAAAAAGGTAAAACTCATGGGCTGAGGTAAAGACTTTCCAATAGTATATAAAAGAAATTAAGAATAAATAAAAATGTTGAATAAGATAATGGTAAAGGAACAGACAAAACAAATGACGCACAACACAATTGCTCAGTACCCAGTCAGTCCCTGAGCAGCAGCCACCACCCCCAGACAACTTCCCCCACTTTTTTTTTGTTCAGTGTGACATCATTATGGTATGAAACAGCCCTTTGGGTCAGATGCTCTTGCTGTGTCCCCTCCAAGCTCTTTGTGCACCCCAGCTTCCTTGCTGACCAGGCAGTAGGAGAGCTGCAAAAGCCTCATTTAGTGTAAGCATTTCTCAGTGACTACTAAAACACAAGTACTACCAAGATTCTGATCCTAAATCCAAAACATAGCACTAGTGGAAAAGAAATATCTGTCCCAACAAAACCAAGACATCTATTCAATGAAAAACTAATAACTCTCCACTATAACCTCAAAAAATTCTCTGCTTAAGTACCTTATTTTATGAAATCTTGACCACTGTCTTAATTAAAAAAATAAACAAATTAATGGAACTTTTCTGCCACAAAAGAAAATAAGGCCCAGAGAAAGTGTGTTTTCCTTCCTGCCCTGAATGTTTATTTTCAATCTAGTCTGAATATTTTTACAACAGATTTGCAGATAATTTTTGAGTAAAATATTAAGAGATTTGATTTCTAAAGTTTAAGGTTAATGCAAGGAAAATAAAAATTTCATGCAAACTGCGTTTGAAGTATTCTGCTATCAGGAGAGTATTATTTCAGTTTCTTTGAAGGGCTATGTTGCAGTTCTAGGTTCCTCAAAATGCCAATTCCATTTTTACCCCTTTCATCAATACTTCCACTGAGTAGTTAAAGGATGTAATCCACAATATTAGTAAGTTCATTAGACAAACAAAATAAAATGCATTGTCTATTCTCTCCTAAGAAGACCTGGTGTTCTATGAAACAGGGATCAAACACCTTGTCATTTGATTCCCAGAAGTAACAAATGTACAATTCAGACTTGGACTATTTGGTAATCCCTGCCTTGCTGAGCCCACAATACACATTTCAAACTGATCAAATGTCAGGTCATATATCCAGGAACAAAACTGAATTGATGGAAATTATTCTGTTCTTGTAACTGATACCTACAAGTCTATTTTCACAAGAATAATCATCGTGGGAGGCTTTGCCGGAAAAAATTGATAGTTAATGTGATCTGTTGCTAAACAAATATGAATTGCAAAAAGGTATAGAGGAAAATAATGGAACTCCATCCTTGATTATGGTGGAGAACCTATTGCACGTATGTATTTGGTGCTTATACTTTGGAGGGATATTAAAAAATCAGGGAGAATTCAGAGCCACACAAATGAACAAAAAATGGAAAATATGCCTGGAAGTAAGAGACTCCTGGTGCTCAATCTATTAGCTTAATGAAGAAAAGGTTAAAGGATAATTTATTAGTCTATAAGTGTCTATTATCAAAGGGAATGAAAATTGATAATTGATGACTCTTCAATCTAGCTGACAAAGGCTTAACAAGATTCAATAGCTTGAAGTTCAAATTAGATAAATTAAGGTCCAGAATATGGAGCACTTCCTTTTTCTTTTTTCTTTTCAGGGAAGACAACCAATTAAAGGTCGCAATTGATGCTCCATCACGGAAAACTTATAAATCAAAGTTGTGTCAACAAAGTCATAAAAGGTATCTGAAGGTAAGTCACAAGTGTTGGACTTCAAGGAAGCTTTAGGGAATGGCTTGAGTGATGTTACACAGGCCATTAGCTTGCAAAGGTCCCTTCTATTTGTAAAATCCTAGTAATTGTTCTACCTCATCAGAGTTACATAGACCACATTTTTTTTCCTATCTGAACATATAATCCTGTACCAGAGTGCAATAAATATGTCAAGACCTCTTTCACCATCAGCCAAAAGAACAGTGGAGTAAAAAATGGCAAGGAACCGTATTTCCAAAAACCACAACTTGCAAGTGAAAGTGTGATACAAATCCCTGCAGTTGTTAAATATTTTTATTAAATAGTTACGAAGCAGAATAAATTAGAAGGCAAAATTTAGGCTCTTCTTGGAATAAGTTGCTGGTATAACCCTTCTGATGCTAGGGTACAGTCTTTGCCTTGGCTTAAGAATTAAATAATCATTACATTTCCCTACAGGCTACCTTTCCAAGGATAACACATTCTCTGTGCACTGCAGTCTTTGACAATAGGATTAACTATTACTGGCAGACAATACCACTTAAAACGTTAGCTGCGTCAACCTCTATGATGACTGAAAGAGCTATTAGTCTGCAGTGTCTCTTTTAACAGGAGGCCAAAAAAAAATCCTTTATGACCCTTGATAGGGGAAAAAAATACCTAGAAGGCAATATACCTAATCTAGACAGAAAATGTACATGAAAAATGGTTACAACAAGATTATTTACATTCTTTAGTCATTAGGGATAAAGTGGATGCTTACTGACCCATCTTTCTAAACAACAAATTGAAAATCCTCTGTGATAAAATCACTCTGCATTGTGATTTCCAGTTCTGTCAGATACTTCAGAAAAATGGCGTTCACTTAGCATATCTATCTACTCAGTAACTGGTTTGTGGTCTTTGCAATTTAGATACTCAGCCTCTCTTTCAACTCCATACGTCTATTACATTTGCTACAAATTGTATTAAGTGAGCATGTTCTCCTGGAGAGCGGAACTGCAGCCTGGAGGGCTGGGAAGTCCAGGCAGATTGTGTTTCTCCACCCAAATGGTTCAAAAGAAGGCTAGCTCAGCTAAACATGGCACTGCTCAGCCTGGGGGTTGCTGCTGTGGCAGAGGCTCTGAAGAGGCTGTGAAATGTGCAGTAGATACATGTCTCACGTTCACAGATTGCTATTCTGCCATAGCACCTCAGGAAAGGAGGTCAAATATTTTGGAGAGCATGTTACAACAAAAAAGAATATAAAACGCCTCTATTTTGATACATAAGGATAAGAACTGCAAAGATCTGGGTACTTGCACAGAAAGAACCTATGAGCTAAACTAACACTAGACTGAGCCTATCTTACACTGTTTACCCTGAATGCCACAGAAAAGACATCCTCTGTAATGTGCCATATTCCAGTAGGGCTTCTGGCTAAAACATTCCTGCCCTGCTTTTTCCCTTTACCAACATAAATATGATGCTTGTTTCTCAGAGCAAACACCTTAGAAAGACAAAGCCATAAATCAAATCTGTACAGCTCTTCTGACCAATGCTTATGTTATTATGTCATCCTACCCAGAAACAACATAATTGTAGATAATGTGAAGCAGATCAACTTCTGTAATCTTCTATAAGGATTAAAAAAAA